>CAKNYM010050175.1:0-19239 GCA_932195095.1 Andricus curvator | reverse complement strand
CCTTCTTTTGCACGCACCCTTTCACTTTCTCTTTTAAATCCTCCCATCTCTCTTCCACCGTCTCCCCTTCGAAGCGTACCTTACCTATCTGCTCCTTATATTTCTCTATCGCCTCCCTCGTCCAACTAACCCTCTGCCCCGTCGACACTCTTTCCCCACCTGGCCTTCCGCCGTTCTCACCCCTTATCCACAACCGTAATGGCTGATGGTCTGATTCTATCCTCCCTTCTACTGCGAATCTCTCCATCTCCTCCCACCCTTGCATATTCATAACTACATAATCTATTACCGATACCCCTACCTTACCTACGTATGTGTATTCTCCCTCTTCGTCCCCAGTTGCCATATATTTCTAATAAATAAGATAACAAAAACCTTAAATAATTATGCTTTTTAATGAACTTGCCTTCAGTTTCAGCAAATGTTGGAGAAAAAGTTACAATTTCTTTCTTAGAGTCTGGAATGGATAAGATGTTTAACTAGAAGTGGCAATTGGAAACGAGCGACATATTATGGAGTACATGCCCTTTGATCACGTGAATTTTCGTTTCAGAATGGAAATATTGGCTCTAATTCAGGATATATGCTTGTTTGGCAGTGAAAAAGAATCCTATCTATTCTTTTTCGGAAATTCGAAAATATGGCTGAGATATGGGAAAAATATAAAAATGGAAAAGGCGTTTCCCAAAAAAAAAGTAATTTTTTGTTAATTTTTTTTTCGTCAGAGGAAGGTATAATATATATATATATATATATATATATATATATATATATATATATATATAATTAATTAATAATTATTAATATATTTAATATAATAATAATAATAATAAAATATAATATTTTATATATTTAATATATTTACGTATATTTCATTTAGTGTGTTCTACGATCAGTCCTCAAATTATTAGGGTAAATTTTCTACTCGTTTTCGAGAAATAAATTCAAACTTCAAGTTTTGTATGGCGCGGTGTGCCTCATTAAGGCAAAAAAAATGTTTGTGGAGATATTGATTTTCAAAACACAATTTCCATCCGATTTGAACCTTTTTTTTATGAAAATTAATAATATTCTGTATACATCGTTAAATTCGTTTACACAATCAATCGATCTTGGAACCGATCACTTTTTGCTATTTAGCGCCAGGCCCCGAAATCGCATTCCTCTTGGCAGTATGTAAAGAAAATAATATGTTAACCAAGTCTAGTTTCCCTACTCGATTAACAATATACTGTTAATTGATTCTTGAACTTTTTTGACGGATCTAAATATTTTATAATGAACGGTATTCTTCAGAAGGAAAAAATTTGTGTATTTATAAAATAAAAAGTATTAAAAACCTCTAAAAAAAATCGAATGTAGATGATGAATGCAGAATCTTATTAATTTTTATTTGAAAAGAAATTTCAAATCCGATGAAAATTATGGTTTGGAAATCAATGTGTCCACAGATACTATTTTGCCGCGCAGCGCCATACAACACGTGACGTTAGAATTTTGTTCGCGAAAATCAGTGCTAAACCCACTCTAATAATTTACGACCCTGAATTTAGCTATACATATAGATTTGGAAATTGGGGAATTTATTTAAAAAAAAGTAATTATCCTATCAAAAAAGTAAAGACATATCTGGATTCGTCTCAGCCATATCTCAAGGAGTTTTTCGAATTATGCAAAAAAAATGATTTTTAAACAATTTAATTGTTATAAACAATTCGGAATTCAATATAAACAAATGTATCACTCTGAAACTAGATTCAAGCACATTTCTAGATACATCAATGAAATACCCCGAGGAGTATTTTCAATCATCGCCAAAAAATGATTATTTAAACAAATACAATGTTTATAAAAAAAAATCACGTTTTTCATTGTTTAATGTACACTAACTTCAACTAACACTAAATAAACACAAAATGAATAAATATAACACCCTTTTCAAGTCTAACAAACCGCTCGTAGAGATTAATTCATTAATTAAACATTGTTTTTACCCCCTCCACTCTCCCTATGAAAATTGTATATAGATTTGAAAATTGGGGAATTTATTTACAAAAAAGTAATTGTCCTATCAAAAAACTAAAGACATATCTGGATTCGTCTCAGCCATATCTCTAGGAGTTTTTCGAATTATGCAAAAAAAATTATTATTTAAACAATTATATTGTTTATAATATTCATCATTTGTTTAAACAATTATTAAACAACAATTTATGTCAAACGACAACTACGTGTCGTAGCTAGAATATAATAGAATCCAAATAAATTTTTCAAAATGAAAAAACACTAATTTAAACATTGTTTTTACCCCCTCCACTCTCACTATGAAAATCCTTTGAATATGTATTGTATATAGATTTGAAAATTGGGGAATTTATTTACAAAAAAGTAATTGTCCTATCATATAATAATATTTTATTGTTTGTTATCGGTAAATACAGACATTATTTTGCAGTATATTGTACAAAACAAATTATCATTCTCGAAAGACATAAACACAGTACAAAATACTGAGTTCTATCACATGAGAATGATAACGCTGTTTTTTACCTGGCTAAGAAAACATTCAGTGATCATAGAGAGAGATCATAGCTGGCACATTTTACAATATTCAGAAAAAATAGAGGTAGATTTTGTATAAATAGAGTTAGAACGCTGGAGAAATATTCCTCTATTCAGCGACATAGCTTGAAAGAAATTTGTTTTTAAAGTTTTTTAACAGTAACAGCCATGCGATTTTTAATTTTTGTCTTTCTCTACTGCTTTGTTTACAGTAGTGAATGTGCTGAGCCTGAGCCTGAGCTTGAGCCTGAGCCTGAGCCTGAGCCTAAGCCTAAGCCTAAGCCAAAGGTTCTTCCTTATTATCTTTTTTGGAGAACAGAAGAAGCGGCTATGAGTAAGTTCAAGAATATATTTCATGCATGATATAACATTTTGAAATTTTAAGTATGAGAGGAAAGTCATTTGATGTTTCCAAAAATTAACTTACATACAGCAATATGCTAAATTGAATTTCAATAATTTATACCTAAAAGAAAAATAGGTAATACGCACGTCCCTACTCCAGCCAATTTTTAGCTTATTAAAACAATAACTTTTTTACAGTTAAACAATATGATATCATTTTTCGAACCTCTAAGTTAATAACGAGTTATTGTAACAAAAGCAGCAGATTATGTAATGTTTTACAATGTTTTTATTTTAAAAAGCTATTTTTCAATCCTATTTTAAAATCAATAATTAATTTATCACGTAATGATTTGTATTGTTCAATTTAAGTTGCTTTAAACGTTGTTCATAATAACTATTAAGGATTATTAAATTGATTTACAGAACATTGCATTGAACCGGAACCATTGGCTATAAGTTTCCACTGTACGGGCGGCTTAACCATTCAGAAATTATCTGAATTCTCGAATCGAGAGGATGGTAGAAGTAAGTAAATTTATTCATCTTCAGATTGAATTCAATCCGAAGTTTTTGCATTATCATTCATCATAGTGTAATGGAATCGACCAAATTTTCGATTTCTAATTTTTAAAGAATCCTTACGTTTTGGCACTCACATAATCCGAAAAAGATAAAAATTCGTCCGTTAATTTTTGAAAGATTTGACAAAATCAAATTAGTCTTTAATACACTTTTTAAGGGCTTTAAGATGAAGGTCAATTCCTTAACCAGATTAATCCAGCCAAGCGTAAAAGATTTAGAGCATTTTAAAAATCTTAAACAAATTTTCTTAAGATTATCAGAAATTTTTGTCGAAGGTTCTGGTAGATGATAAAAAGACTTGAAAAACATTGAAAATGTTCACACACAAAAACTATATTTCTGATATATTAGGAAATTCCAATCAAAAAGTTAGATCATTTTCAAAATTATGCAATTTTGTTTGAAAGAGCCTTAAATTTATTCATGAGTTTGTGTAAATTTCAACAAAATTTACCATTTTTCCTAATGAAACTTTTCTATTGGATATAAATTTAGAAAGTTCTGTATATACCATTAAGCCATTTCCCTTTCGTCGAGCCTCAAGGGGTAAGCGTGACACTACCCGATTCGGGTAGTGTTTCTAGGTGGATAGTTTCTTGTAGTAAATAACTACAAGTGTGGGCTCACCACACCCACCACCGCCAACAGCAACGCAGTAGTATCAGACGGTCACCCATCCAAGTACTAACCGCGCCCAACACTGCTTAACTTCAGTGATCTAACGGGAACTGGTGTTTCCAGCGTGGTATGGCCGTTGCCATAATCAATATAATTAATAATAATCAAGTGGATTATCTATGTATAGTGGGATATTTTCGAAATACAGTGAAATGATTCCTAATATCGTTTTTAAACTGATTACAAATTCTTGTAAAGTTGATCAACAATTTCAAAGTATATAGCTTGATGTCCCTCTGCAATACATTTAAAAAAAAACTTCAAAAACGTCATCTCTAACAAAAAGTCATCGTGTGTATTTTTCATTAACATTATATCGGAAAACATACCTACCTCTTATATTCCATTTCATTGTGTTTACATCGTTTTGTTTTTCAAAGACAGAACCATTTGTATAACCTAATTGTCGAATGCAAAAGCCGAGTGTCGCCTGAGAACCGTGTTCAAAGTCAAAATAAAAAAACAATTTCAGGGTTGCCCAATTTGAAAATTCCCTGACTTTTCCCTGAACCATGTTTAATTTCCCCTGGCCGTTCTAAATTTTTGTAATAGGTATAAAAACGACCTTGCATCTGGGAGATCAATAACATCAATGCAAACAAAAATATTTGTTTATAAATTTTTTTAACACTTTCAGTAACAAGAGTCATACAGAATTGTATAAGGTTTCATCCATGAATTACGCAAGACAGATGTATAGTACATGAATGGTCAATCAATTAGTTGAGTTTCCAAATCAAAAAGTTATATTTTAAACCAAAAGTTATGAATTAAATGTTAAGTTAGAGCAATTAATTTTTGACCAAAAAAAAAAGAAATTTCAATCAGAAACATTTGAATTAAACAAAAAAAGAAACGCATTTTCAACAAATTAATTTAATCCTCAACCAAGACAGACGACTTTCAGACCAAGAAGAGTAATTTTTGACAAGAGTTAAATTTCCAAGCCGAAAAGACACATTTCCTGCAAAACAGTTGATTTTTCAACCCAAACAATCAACTTCTTACAAAGACGTTGATTTTTCGACACAAAAATATTAATTTTCTACCAAAATGATGGAAATTTTAACCCAAAAAGACGAGTTTTCAACAAAATGAATGATATTTCATTCAAAAAACATTTTAATTTTGAACAAACAAAAAACAGTTGAATACAACCAAAAAAGATGAATTTCCAACAAAATAGCTCAATCTTCAACAAAAACAGATTAATTTTCAAACAAACAGTTGTGATTTTTAACTAAAAACGGTGCAACTTCTACCAAAATAGATAAACTTTTAACCCGAACATATGATTTTTTTTCGCAAAAGAGTTGAATTTTCAACCATAAAGACTGACTTTTTGACGAAATTATTGAATTTTCAATGAAATAATCAAATTAGATTTAACTTCAATGTATCGAGAATTCCCTGACTCTGCAGGTTTTCCTGATAAAACGTGCAATGAGGATGATTTTTACAACAAAAAGAACAGTTTGATCATTAAATTCTTATTGGTTATTTTCTTGAACACTTTTTTAAAAAACTTGCTTATTTCATTATCTACGTACTATTCTACATAATATATTACAAAAAAATATACGTTTTTCACAGCCAAATGCGTACATAAAGATACGAACCACTTGAACATCTACTTCTGCCCATACCGCGTGGAATAAGCTACTGAGCTGTCTAATGTCTATCGATACCAGCAGATGACTTTAGTCTTAACAAAAACATAGAAATGAACAATTGTATCACATCTGTTTCTTCTTGGGTTTTATTAATTTATAAAATTGTTGTTTCTGTATAAGGGTGGAATAATCAACAATATCCAGCCTGAAAAAATTACTGGCTTCCATTCGCATGTGAAATTTTGTTTAAATTATAGGATTTGCTAATGCGTGGACCCTTTTATGATACCTTGTGTACTAATTATTTGAAGTTCATCTAGTAAGGAAGTAGAATGCGTTTATTTCTCGACTTATTGTACACTTAAGAATTGGTTATTGGTTATATATTTTCATGATAAAACATATAATTAGAAAATGAAGTTTATAATAAGTTTAATACTTATAACTGTAGTATACTAATTGGTTTTTAAATGTCTCCGAAGCTGAATATTACTCGGTTACAAATCAGTTATTGAAATTTTTCAACAAAACCGACGTATTTTCAAATTTAAATTAATCGACAAATTTATTGATAATTTTCAACAGAAAAATAAAGAAACTTATTTAAAATAAAAACTTTGTAGAGATTTATTTTTCCAACAGCAGTTCCTGTATGTCTTACAACTATACGTTTATTAATTCTGAATCAAATATCACATAGTGTGCCAGAAAATACTTTTTATATACAAAAATCGGTCGGCAATTCGATTTTCAACGGATGTATTTTCATTAAATGACCAAAAGGCTTCTACGCATAACTTATAAATAATATTTTGTAGTTTTAGCTAAAGAAACATTTTTTATTTACTTAAAAATGAATTTTTTGTTTTTGTACTACTTTTCAAATGTGCCACTGCGGTGAAGATTCTCAAATTCAATAAAACAGGACTTACATTCGTATAGGAACCATACGTACACAATTTATAGTGTGTTGGAGTAGAAAAAAAAATTTTACAATGTTATAAACAAGTTAATGATCGACTGTCAGTTTTTCATGATTTGCAATGATTAGTTGTCTTCATTGAAAAAAGACAATTTTTTGTGCGAATTCGACTAATAATGTGTTGCCAGTGACTTGTTGCAGCCATATTTTTTTAATAACCAATAACTGTTAATTATTTAAATAATTCCTGTAATTGAATTAACATTTTAATTTTTTCCAATGAAGAGTATCATTTTTTAAAGAAATTAATTCAAAATGTCTTAGCAAGTACTTTTTGTTGTCATATTTTTCAATTTCACGGTAAATGTTTATTTTTTGAACAATATTTATAAACAAGTACATATTGTTGCCTCTTTTCCATGCATAGGATCAATCTTTTGCACGAAATCATCTAAGAAGGTCTTGCCATTGATTCGTCGCTGTCATATTTTTTAAAATGACAAGAACTGTTAATTTTAATTATATTGTGCGTTTGTTCTTGTTGTCGAAATAATTTTTTTTGTGTAACACGAGTATAGTTTCCTGGTTTTCTCGGCGTGGTTTGGAGCAGCAAAAGAGGTCTTTGTTGATGGTAAGGTACTTTACCGGCCTAGACCGGTAAAGTGCTCTTTATTTTCCGCGATAAATGTGCGCGCATGCGCGTTCGTTACTTCGACTCACGCGCACTGTTCTGCGCGGTATTTGTCCCTATAAATTAACCTCAAACCTGAGACGTAATATCATGAAAAAACTCGGACCATACTCTTATTACATAAAATATCGTGTGTACCGAGGCAGCGAAATCTTTTTACGGTCTCATGTGTTTGCAATAATTCACGCTCGGCCGTAAAAAGACTATTTCACTGCATTGGTGCACAATATACTATTATCAACGACAAACAAACGCACAATAGAAAACAAAATTTAAAAGAAACCCTTTTCAGACCTTCTATTTGATAAAATAGTAGGGCCAAAGACATTTATGCTTTTTAGTGATGCATACGATTTATAGAATATATACCTGCTTTTTTTAGTTGGTTGATGACCATTTAATCATAAATATTGTTTAGGATTAGTTATCTCGGATTTACTGTATTTCGAGGATTGATGCCGCGGCGGTTTCGTAATGGGAGAGCCGAGAGGGAAGGCAGAGGCTCAGTCAAGCGTGACAAACAACAGCAGGGCCGCACTCAGCGCGTTAGTTGCATCACGTTAGGTCATCCGTCCAAATCCAGCAGAAATTATTTACGCGACCCTGCCTGTTTACGTTTAGAGGCCCTGGCAATAGTAACAAGGCCACTGCAAGCAATGCCCAAAACCGTAATTTAATCCAGGTTCCAGTGTATATAAATAAAAAAAGTTGTCAAAATATATAATATGACAACAAAAAGTCATTGAAAGGACATTTTCAGTTAAACTTGAGCATATTTATTCAGACTTGTCAAACTAGGTATTTATCTACAAAGATTATTTAAATACTTGCAACAGAGCAGCTATTTTAAACTGATCGTAATTTTACTTAAATTTCTCTCATATTTTCGCACTATAAATTATTTAAGTGTAGTTATTATTATACGGACACTTAAATTTCTATTATTTTAACTTTAAAATTCGGGAATTATTTAATTCAAGCATTTCATTATCGCACTGTTGCGCAACGTGACGCAGTTATATAGCTAGGCTATTGGGGTACTACGCTTCATCACTATGCTACTGTTTTGTCATGCATGAATGACCACAAAACATCCCCCCGCGGCTCCTTTCATCCGAAACCTCCGCTCCAGAGTAATTCTGGGAACGCATCAATCGAAAGTTCTAAAACTGAAAGTCGCGTATACACTGAAATCTCGGTTTAACTGGCAGCTCAGGAGAACTCCAAGTAAATCAAGAGTCATAAAATCTCAAGCGCAGGTAGAAAGTGCTGTATCAATCGAAGGGAAGCAAGACCAGACCATAATTATGTTTGGGTCGGTAACGTTATATTTGCCATGTCGATAGTTACGGCACTGCACGAGTCGACCCTAGGGACCATAAATCATGCTAAACTCGACAGACGCCAGTTGAACCGAGACCAATGAAACAGAGATTTCACTGTATTTGGAAATTTTATCATTCGGGAATTTTACAATCTCGGGAATTTTATTTTTATTTGTTTATTTTTCAGTTGAACCTTTTGGACTGCGCATTTTAACTTTTCAGACCATAAAACTTCGACATTTTTTGAAATGTGAACTACTGTCGGTTTTTAATTTATTGTTGCTAAGAAAACATAAACCGCAGGTCGATGTTGATCGATCTACGCTTCTTCGACAAATACACCAAGGGAATAAATCAAAATCTTTCTTTACCTGCCCATCCTAGACATGTGTCTGTTCTTTTCGCACTCGCAAACGCTCACGCTCGAGATGGAAGCTCGCTCATAAAAGTCACATGAAATATGTTACTTTTAACAAAATCGAAGGTGATCAACCTTTTAGGCAGTTTTGCCTGTAATATTTCTAAATTAGCGAGTGCAAAATTGAAAAAAAAAAAAACAATTTGTACTTTATTCCTTATCAGGTGCAGAGGAAAGGACAAGCACCGGCGGCACCAGTCTGGTGGTCCCTCAGCTGCGTGAGGGAAAGTTGGGTAATGTGGGTAGAGCAAACAAGTAAACAACTATCAAATAGGCATCGTCCTAAAGAAAGACACACAGATCCCATATACCCAACAACTATCAATATTAATAATTTTCAACTAAATACTTTCATGATATGAAGTAACTAATTATTTTTTGCGTAATGTGCAGGAAGAAGAGAAACCACAGTTTTTATTATTTTATTGAATAAAAATTGGTTCGTCCAAGGAAATACGTATTAATGATATTCTTCGAAAATATGTGTTTAAAAATTGTTCTGACACTGCTAATTCCCACAAAATGATTTTCATCCACTTGTTTGTTTATAACAAATTCAATATATTTTTAAACTCCTACAGTTGTGCTGCAAAACATTTATAGATGTTTGTTTAATTGATATTTGATCTTTTTGAATGAATCTGTATATTCCATGATAAACGGGATTCTTCAGAAGTAAAAAAAGTACTAAAAATCTTTTTTTTAAATCGGATGTAAACGATGTTTGCAGAATTATATTCATTTTTGTTTAATAAAGAAGTTCGAATAGGATGAAAATTATGGTTTCAAAATCAATGTGTACACAGACACTTTTTTGCCCTAGTGAGCCGCTCCGCGCCATACAACACGTGACGTTTGAATTTTGTTCTCGAAAAACCGTGGCAAGCCATGTCCGCGAAGATAGCACAACAACCATAAAATATCCAACATTTGTTTGATGGAATCGTTTGCTCATGTTTGGAATCCAAATTTTGTCCTTTGGATCGGGTTTGGAAACTCACTTTTGACTTTTAGACGTCGAAATTGTGTGAGTTATCGAATAAAAAAGTCATTAGCACCATACTCGCAAGCGGCGCCTTCTCAAGTAGTAGTGACCTTCTTTGGTCGGCCATGCCCTTAAATAGAATATGATGAGTCAGAAATCCTGACAAGAAAATTTTTCAAAAAATGAAATTTTTAGAAGAAATGCATGATTTCAGCCCTTTTTCATTCCTGTGAATCGGGGCTAAGGCTCTACTTTTCAGGAGTAAAAAGTGACTTCATACGCAAATGGTAAAACATTATTCATCTGTGATCACACATTTTGCGTCAATCAACCCCTCACCGCAAAAACTATGGTACCGAAAATTTCAAAAAATTTACAAAAATTTGGGATCATTTCAATTTCCTTATATTTTCAAAATTTCAATAATTCTCAAGATGTTTAAAATTTCCAAAATTATAAAAATTTCTGAATTTTATGAAGTGTTCAAATTTTTTAAAATTTCTATGATGTTCAAAATTTTATAAACTTATCAAAATTTCTAATATTTCCGAGTTTTATCAAAGGTTACATTTTTTTTAATCATTCAAATTTCTAAAATTATCATAATTTCTAAAATGTTGAAAATTTATAAAATATCAAAATTTCTGAAATTTCTAAAATGTTTTAAACGTATAAACAAAATAAAAATTAATACAAAATTTTAGAATCCTTACAAATTTAGAAACTTTGAAAATTAATGTCTATATGTCTATTTTGTTAACTGAATATTGTGGCCACGCTAACACTTGAAAGATCGGACAAATTAAATTAGTCATTGATGCCCTTTTTGAAGGTCCCAAAATGAAGGCCAAGTTCGTTAACCAGATTGATCGAACCAAACTTAAAAGATCTGAAGCATTTTCAAAATTGTAAGCAAATTTTTTTTTAATTAACAGACATATTTGTCAAAGGCTCTGATATATGACAACGACTTTTTTTCTACATTGTGTCATTTTGTTTTAAAAGAGCCGTAAGTTTTAGTCATGATTTTGAGTAAATTTCAACAAGATTTACCAATTTTTCTATTGAACATAAATTCAGAAAGTGCTACATAATTAATAATCGAATGTTAAAATTTGTTTTAATTATTCAAATTTCTAGAATTATCATAATTGCTAAAATTTTGAAAATTTATAAAATTTCTGAAATTTTCTAAAATTTCTAAAATGTTTTAAACGTATAAACAAAATAAAAATTAATACAAAATTTCTGAAAATTTAGAAACTTTAAAACTTAAAAAATGTTGAAACCATTAAAAATTTTGAAAAATTGAGAAATTTTTATAATTTCAGAAATTTTTATATTTTTAGAAATTGTGAACCGTTTAGAAATTTTTATAATCTTGCAAATTTTAATAATTTCAGAAAATTTTAGATATTTTATACATTTTGTTAATTTTATAAATTTTGAAAATTTAAACGTTTTCATAATTTTAGAAATTGTGATAATTTTAGAAATTTTGAATAGTTAAGAAATTTTCATAATCCTACAAATTTTAATAATTTTTGAAAATTTTAGATATTTAGAAATTTCAGAAATCTTATAGATTTTGAAAATTTGAGACGTCTTTTTTAATTTAAGAAATTTTGACAATTTTACAAATTTGGAACATTTCAGAAATTATAGAAATTTGGATAATTTAAAAATTTTGGAACATTTTAGAAATTTTGATAATTTTAGAAATTAAAACACTTTTGAACATTCCAGAAATTATGATAATTTTATAAGTTTGGAACATTTTAGAAATTTTAGAAATTTGATAATTTTAAATTCTTTGAACATTTTAGAAATGATGATAGTTTTAGAAATTCGAATAATTTTCAAAATTTTGAACATTTGATAAAATTCAGAAATATTAGAAATCTTGATAATTTAAGGCATTTTTTACAGTTTAGAAATTTTGAACATTTTGGATATTTTAGAATTACATTTTATTAAATTCAGAAATTTTTATAATTTATAAATTTTGAATATTGTAAAAATTTTGTAAATTATCGGCGGAAATTTAGATAATCCAAAAATGTTCAAAATTTTGGGAAATTTTTGGTACCACAGTTTTTGCGGTGAGGTGTCGATTAACGCAAAATGAGTGCTCACAGATGTATAATGATTCATCATTTGCGTATGAAGTTGAAAAATTTTCTTGTCAAGATGTCTGACTGTCTGATGTCTCACTACTACTTGAGAAGGCGCCGCTTGCGAGTATGATGCTAATGACTTTTTTATTTGATAACTCACACAATTTCGACGTCTAAACGTCAAAAGTGAGTTTCCAAACGCGACCAAACAACATCCAAACGTATGGTAGAAGAATTTTGGTAAAAAATTTAATTTTTCCGTGCAGCGTGAGATTAGCACTCCAATTTTGAAAACTCAGTATCTTTTTGAGTTATTCCGTCCAAAGGACAAAATTTGGATTCCAAACATGACCAAACGATGACCAAACGATTCCATCAAACAAATTTTGGATATTTTATGGTTGTGCTAACTTCATGGACACTGGTAAAACCACACTAATAATTTCAGGGCTTATAGAACACACACCTATAAAACAACCTTCCTCTGACGAAAAAAAGCTATCATCGGAAACGTCTTGGCTCAAAATATGAGACGGTATGCTAAAGTGAAAATGACCAAATTGATCGAACCAAACTTAAAAGATTTGACGAATTTTCAAAATTTTAAGCATATATTTTTTTAATTAACAGACATTTTTATCAAAGGTTCTGATATATGACAAAACGACTGTTAACCAAATTATGTAATTTTGTTTCAAAAGAGCCGTGAGTTTTAGTCATGATTTTGAGTAAATTTAAACAAGATTTACCAATTTTTATAATGAAACTTTTCTATTGGGCACAAATTCAGAAAGTGCTACAAAATTAATTAATAATGAAGTAAATTACCTATGATTTTGATTACATCGTTTTATTTTTCAAAAAGAACCGTCTGTATAACCTAATTTTCGAACGCGAAGGCCGAGTGTCGCAATGCTAATTTACTCATCAAATCAGCAGATACTTTGAGAACCGTTTTCAAAGTCAAATTGAAAAACCATTTCAGGGTTGCTTCAAAATCCCAATTTCGAAATTCCCTGACTTGCCGTGACTTTTCCCTGACCCATTTTTTATTTCCCCTGACCGCTCTAAATTTTGTAATAGGTATAAAAACAACCTTACTCACAGGAGATCAATAACGTTAATGCAAACAAAAATATTTGTTTATAAATTTATTTTCAACACTTTCAGTGACAAGAGTCATACGGAATTTTATAAGGGTTCATTCACAAATTTCGAAAGGCATACCCAGGCGGAAATATTATATATAGTTTATATATAGTGTGAAGTATTATATATAATATTCATTTGTTTTATATAAAAAATGTATAAAACAAATGAATATTGTATATAATACTTCACACTATATATAAACTATATATAATATTTCCGCCTGGGTACGTAAAGTACATGAATTGTCAACCAAATAGTTGGGCTTGCAACAACATAAAAATAAAAAATTGTATAGTATCTATTTTTGATTGAGTTTTATTTAATTTAAAAAATTTTTGTTTCTATATTAGGTTGAAAAAATCAACAATAGGCAGCCCGAAAAACTGCTGACTTCCATTCGCATGTAAAATTTTGTTCAAATTATGGGATCGGCTACTGCATGAATCCTTCTATAATACCTTGTGTGCTATTCATTTGAAGTTTACCTAGAAAGAAAGTCGAATGCGTTTATTTTATTACTTATTGCACACCTAAAAATTGGTTATTGGTTATATATTTTCATAATAGAACACAGAATTAGAAAAATAATGTCTAATACGTTTAATACTTATAACTTATACTAATTGGTTTTTAAATATCCTCAAAGCTGAATCTTACCTGGGTACAAAACAGGTTTTAAGATTTATTCAACGAAACAGATGCATTTTCAAATTTTTTATTCACAAAATAGACCATTTTTAACAGAAAAATAAAGAACCTTATTTATAATAAAAACTTTGTGGAGACTTATTTTCTAAGCAGCAGGTCCTGTATATTTAAAAAATACAAATAATAATTCCAAATTAAACAATTCCGTCATATTAAGTAACTAACAGTTATTTTAATAATAAACAGAAAAAAAATCCTCAAATGAAAAAAGGTTATGACTGATTATTGAAACATAGCGTTTTTACTGCAAAAATTGTTTAAAATTGTCGAAAGAGCTATCTGTATTTTCAATTCATAATAATTTTTCAAAAAAATACGAATAGAATGCTTTTATATTCGCTGTTTGCGATTTGTTGTTAAAATTTGTATGCAATCATTAAAATCCACATAAAATTTATTGCGAATCGTAACACACCCCGAATAAACAAAATATAGATTCTATGTGTGTTCTAAATATGAGCAACAAGTTAAAATTAATTTGAAGTTATATTTTTATAATAAATGAAAATAATATAATCGCGTGGGTTATTAAATATAATCCCAACTATAAATTTGAAAAACTTTAAATAATTGAATTCAAATAGGTAAATATATGAAAAAAATTGCTCTCTCAACATTCTAAAAAAAAGTTGTTGTGTAGTCGTTAGATATTTATAATCAGCCAAATTATTGCTTTAACCAACCAATGATGAACAATTATACAACTACTTGTTATACTTTGTGTGAACCTAGTATAAAATCTTAAATGAAAAATAAAAAATCTTATTCCAAATAAAAACTTTGTGGAGAGTTTCTATTTTGATCAGCAGGTCCCGAATACTTAAAAACTATGAAAATTATTCATTCTTAACTAAATTCTGTCATAATATTATGTAACTAATCATTCAAATAATTATTGGGAAGAAGAGAAACTGCCGTTCATATTAATTCAGTAAATTTGAAAAATTGATCAGCTTGTTGATGGAAAAGTTACATTCAATATGATCCATATAAAAAATCTAAAGAATATTACAAAAATGTAGTTCTATTTAAGAAAAATATATATCTACAACAAAGAAAGAAATTTCCAGAAAAATGATTCTATCTGATGTTTATTTAATATTTGTACATAACTAAAAAACCAAAACAAAGGTTTTGAGAAAACTTGTTTTTTCGAAGCGATTCTTTAGCGATTCAATAGAGCCTGACAATACATCAAAAAGCAATTTAGTAGTTTTCCACTATGGAATTAGTAAATATTGCGACGAATCAAATTGGTATGTTTCTACGAATCTCTGATAGCTCTTTTTTCTCTAATCAAATTAATAGAATTTTTTCAGTAATTAGTGAAGATTTATTAATTTTAAATATTTGAAAAGGACATTAAAAAACTTTTATTTCATATATATTTATGAACTTCGCAAGTTTTTGTTATGATTTACAGAAAAAGAAAATTAGTTCTATATGAACTATGCTGTTTTTTTCTGAACAAAAAATTTTGCTCTCTTTGTTGTTTTCAAAAGGGCTAAGCTGATATGCCGCCAGATTATCACAGCCCTCTATAAAAGTCAGTAAAATAAACGAAAACTGACCCCTAGGAATTTTTCGCTTTTATTGCTTCCTCATAGAAAAAGCTATGTAAAGATAACAATTTCGAAATTTTTTTAATTCGCTTAGTTCAACTTTCTTCAATTAAAAAACATCTACTAAAATGTTTTAAACAATTATTTGGTATGTGGGATAAATTTTAACAGTACGTTTTATATCTTTTTCAATGCGATTCTAATATGTTATACCCTACAATAGGCAATATTAGAGGGAATCAGTCCCATTCCGAAACTTCATTGTACAAATCCTGAATAAAATATTTTGTACGTAGTCGGAACCAAGAAGTTTTTTCCTTATAAATACCAATTTGTTGTTTCCCAGACGTTAAATAAGGAATAATTTACATCACAAAGTTCTTTTACTATTTATATTGTAAGAAAAGTATTGTTGCATTTGTTTCGCAGTACCAGAAATTTTGGACATTTTAAATTTGTCAGGAAATCGCAAGTGAAATGGTGTTATATCGTTCTAAAATTTGGTTAAAAACGAACAAAATCTGAAGATCACAAACCACGCTGTAAATAAAAAATTTTGAAATTCATTAAAAATTCCATGTATTACACAAAATGGAATAATAAAAATGGTTGAAATTACGATTGAAAAGTGTTAACAAATCGTGTTTTCGACAAAAAGCAAACGCGATAAACAACAAATATTGCATTAAAACTATCAATTTAATGATATTGAAATGCACGGAATATTGTGTAACAGCGGATAAGCCCTGGCAATATTTCTCGACGATTTCTGTTGCCGATATACATTTATATCTGTCCAAAAAAGCACATCTTAATTATAATGATAATTAATATAATTATAAATATATAGTATAATATAACTATATATAATATACACAATAAAATAATAATGATAATAAAATATTATATATAATATAACAATAATTGAAGAAAAGCTAATATTAATACGTTGCTTTAGGCACAAAAAGTTTTAGATTCAATTAACATTGGGATAAAGAAGATTTTATAGAAACCTAAAATACTTCTTGACCAAGAAAAAACTAGACGGTTTCGGCACAATTTGAATATTTTATTGTAAGAAATGCATTTTAAAAAACTACTAGAAATTCTGTGATCGAACTCGCAATTCAAGTCTCGTTATCATTATGCTAATATGCAAACTTTGTCTTATAAGCAGGATCTAACATCCCCCAATTTTTACGCTTTCTGAAAAAAGAAATGCCATTTTTTTTACATCAGTCAGCATTAACCCGTCCCCCTGGTTTTTGAAATTAACATGATGTTTTCAATGGGGAAAGCTTTAGATTGTATTTTAGTTCTTAAATTACCCGCTGGGCGAGAAAGTTCATGTTATTTCAGCTGATTAAACAGACGCCACCCGTTCTTCTTGTTCACGTATACATATTTAGGAATCGCCCTCTCCAAATACCTATCTCCACGTTCAGCTTCGTATTCAATTGGATCATCCGCTAAATTGAGAGAAATATAGTCATTAATTAATTGGAAGGTTAAAAACTATCATTACCTTAGAACTACTATACTAAATTGTACTAAATTTCGATGCTACTAATACTTTCCCACTAATTTGAGTTTTTAATATTTCTTCTGAGTCAAGAAATTTGGTGATAGTTCATAAATATTATAAATACTTGAAATGTTAGTGACTTCGGTTAATATTAGCACTTGCCTTTATAGGCACTTGACTTCGAGTAAAAAATGATTTAAAAGCACCCCAGGGTCAGATTCTGGAGGATATAAAAATCTTTCTTCAAATCTAGACCAAGAGGATGCTTCATAATTAGGAAAAAACTAGACGTTTTAGGCATAATTCTCTTATATATATTTTAGATTAAGTTCAAGTTTTCAAATTACCGTTTTCAATTGGATACTGATAAACCTTATTTTCTCCTTCGGACACAGCTTGGACTATTCCAACACGCTTATCACCACGCCATACGTATTCACCATGTTTGAAATCGTTTTCCGTTATTTGTTGACTTGATGATGGTTGTTGACTTAGTTTTGGTTGTCCATGTTGGAGTCGCTCTAATTTTATGAGGAAAATATAGTCATTACTTAATTCAAAGATTTAAAAAAATCAGTACCTTAGAACTACTTAATTGCACTAAATTGTGATTCTGCTAATAATTGTTTAGGAATTTGAATTTTGAATTCATTCTCTGAATAATATAATTTTATATAATTTCAAGAAAATTATATATGCTAAGAATTTGAGCAATGTCGGCAAATATTAAGATGCGTCTCCAGGAACTTTACTTCGAGTAAACATGATCTTGTAAAGAAAAACTTAGAAGCTGATTCAGAGAAAGGAAGTTTTTTGGAATGAACATCTAAATGTCATTCTCCCGCCCCCCTTCAGTTGAGAAGCTGAGAATCACTATTTGAAACTGACCTGGCAGGGGATGTAGATTAGGTATATATTCGGCAGCAATTTCCCTCCCTGTATGAGTTATTTCATTGTATACCACAAACCGTCCATGAGGATCTTGGCGGAGGTGCATATGTGGCGGTAAATATGGACGAATCTCTGGTCCAGTTCCTTCATCATGTATAACGAGTTCTCCAAAATTACTTCTGCGGATTTGAAAATGTGGCCTGAAATTTGAAGGAAACCTTCTACGATCTGCTGGTTGTGGACTTGATGCTGTAAAAATTATATATAGGTATTTATTATTAACGAATTTTTCAACAAACCCCATGTTTTTGGTTCGAAATAAACTGGTATTTATATATACCCATAAAAAACGCCTGTAAGAAATTTTTGACACAAAGTATTTTTAGAACATGTATAGTTCGGTGCGTGTCAAAAGTTTCAGTCCTAAAGTTTTCTAATATATTGTAAAAACATTTTTAGATACAAAGATGGAAGGAAATACATCCTCTATGAAATATTTTGAACAGATGTTGGCATACACGTAACGATTTAACGTGAAACTTTTTTAGCATATTTTGCAAACATTTTTGTTCAAACCTTATAAATTGTTAATATGTATCCAAAATCTCTAACTTATGAGTACATAAGAATTTCATATAAAATTCATGTTAAATTTTGACATGTACCAATCAACTGAGATTTTTTTAAACATATGTTCAAAAAATTTCACTTCACATCTATTTCCTTCCGTTGCTAAATCTAAAAATTTTTTTTTATGGTTTTGAATCTTCGAAATTGAGCCTTTTACTTCGTACCAAACCAACAATTTTGCTAAAATACTCTCAATTTTTTATTATTTTTATTTATTTTTATTTGCATCCAAAATTCTTCGTGGGGATTTTCCCAGTTTAAATTTGAAACTTTCCGCTAAAAAACAGTCTAACTACTTTTGTGTACGAAAATAAAATAAATGCAACAAATCTGAATTTCAATTGGTTTAACAAACAATGATAACAGAATATATAACAAATAATTTTATAGCAATTGAAAAGACGCTTTTTTTATTGAATAAAAAATCACGCAGTATGGTGAAATACGTGAAATGATGGCAACATATGTTTCAACTTTTTCGATGTCAAATGCTAATCTAAATTGAATATGTACACACATATATATATATA
>CAKNYM010050174.1:236854-321227 GCA_932195095.1 Andricus curvator | reverse complement strand
AAAACGTTGCACGACCCGTGTGGGAAAATTTCGTGGCAGTCTTGAATCATGATGAAGCCAGTACAGTTTTTCTCAAGCCTGTCTATTCACGCAAAACTAGCCTGACGCTACACTGGCGCTGTCTAGTTTTGCTACGTGTTTGATGCAAACCTTTCTGCTGTCTAGTCCCAGTCTTGGCGCTATCTAGGAGTTCGTTACGAATTTGAATATATGAAGATTGTTCAGATTTCAGCTAGTTTCTAGATAGAATCACGGTTTGGACTTGAGCAAAAATTACACAGGTGAATTCAGAAAATAATCATTTTTGAATAAATGATTGAGGAAATCACAATACGCAATTGCACAGATGCTCCAGCATCTATTCTCTCTATTCTCTATTCTTAAGAACGATTTTCTTCAAGAATGTTCAAGAACGTTTCCTTTCAATTAAATTATAGGTATAGTAGAGTTTTAATGAATTTTTATTGAATTTATAATAATTATAATATGTATAATGCTATGTATAATATTGACGATATTCCAAAAAATCAAATATTATTATAAATGACTCATTTAATTTATCCTAATTATTTATTTATTGCGTAAATGATAATTGAGCCTAACGTATTGATTATTTGAAATAATAAACAATCATTATTTCATAGTCTAATAGCAAGTCAAATCATACAAACGTTATTATTTTCAATGATTTATTCACACATCAAGCACTTTGAATGTTTAAAAATTGTACATGTTTTATTGAAATAAATATTGGGATGTAATGAATGGAATTGCATATCCGACAAAATGAAAGAAAATTTAGCTTTTAGGTGGCCGAGGTATTAAGGCGACGGGACATAGTTACAACAATATAATAGGAAGTTACATCAGAATTTCGACACCCGGCGTATGTACAAGATATTTGCGGAAACTCATTTTTTTTGTACAAAAACTTTTTTTATATTTTTAATCAACTGAAAAATTTATATATTGAACCTTTATCGTATGAAAAATAATAGTATTATTTAATTGTTCATTATTTTTTTATCAAAATAGCCGATCTGTCTAGAAACTAGTCGATCCGAGCGTAACATCCCAGTCTAGTCACTGGACAGTCAGCCTGTGGCGCGCCAGTGTGAACTCAAGGCGGACTTGACAGAAACAGTACAGCGCCACGAAATTTTTCTACACGGGGACCGACAACAATATTGAAATTGCAATTAAAAAAATTAGGTACTTTTTCAAACCAGCGAAAAAATACAAACATTTCAGGTCCCGGAAGTTGGTATTACAACATTGTCATATCCATATGGGCGCTATGTTATAATTGAGTGCTTATTTTGTGCTCATTTATGCTGCAGAAAAAAATTTTGTGCCCGGTAATTTTGGTGAAAAATATGTAGTAATGCTAGCTTCACCTGAAGCCACAACTTCGGTATGCGAAACTCGGAAACTATAAGTGGTATCAAATTCATTTTTGCGCAGGAATTCAGTGCTAATTAAGTGCTCTGGATTCGTGCTATGCACAAAATCCGGGAACTTTTTTTTAACAAAAACGTGTAGCAATGCTGGATTCAGATGACTCTTGTATGTGACAATCGGCAACTATAAGTGGAATCACATTGTACTTGGCGCAGGAATTCAGTGCTTATTTAGTGCTCATATATGCCGCAAAAACTAAATTTTGTGCCTGGTAATTTTAGTTAAAAACCTGTAGTAATGCTAACTATTAGTGATATAATATTTCGGTCATTTGAATGTTGAAAACTTGAAGTACGTACCTATAGTTGCCTTGAAATAATAATAAACGTGATATAATTTCCATATAAGTTTTAGATATCACGCAGTCCTTTGAAAACATAGAATCGCACATGAGGATTATTCAATCGGACGGTTTAATAATCCATTATCATGAAAGAAATCTAAAAAAGAGAGAACTCATGGAGAACTCATGGAGTGATAAGATTTTTTTTATCAATAATTGATTGGACATTCCAGTATTTTTTCTTTAGAATACGTATCTGAAGGCGAAAATGTTCTATCTTCTCGCGTTTTTCTTAAAACAGGTTTAAAAAGCGAAAATGACCTGATGTTTACGCAACATGGTTTTTTGTTTTTTATGTGACACTGGACATTGAATTTTGAACATCTCCGAAAATATTGCTACTACGAAATAAATAATGTAAAATTTCCGAATCAGTGCCAAAAAATACATAAATAAATGCCATAAAAGTCAAATAAATAAGAATTTTATATGTTTTTGTGACGTACTGTAATACAATATAAATTATTAATAATAAAATTATTTTTAAAAATCTGCACGCTGCATGGGTGCGCTTCTTTTAGGTCTCGCGCTTTGCGCTCAGTCTTTGTTCTTCCGCTGCGTTTGTGCATAAACCGTTTACAATTACAGATCGAACCTTTAAGATCTGTAATTTGGTGATTGCGCCCGGGACTTCTGTTTTGCGTGAAAGTGTTTGCCGTTAAGAATTTCACTGTACCTAGCTTGTTTCAAGGTAGTAAACAGTTTGCAAATCTAATATGATGTTAGTACTAAGTTAATTATCACTCAGTACGATTAGCGCAACGTTTTGCAAATTTAATATTTGTTAGATTTCGACTCGGAAGTGATAAACAAAATAATAATTCGTTTATAATTAATCACGTTTCCAATTGGAAACAGTTTGCAAATGTAATATGATGTTGGTAATAAGTTGTTTATCACTTAATACGATTTGTAAAATGTTTGTAATTTTTCGCTAGTTTATAAAAGTAACTGATTTGCTTAATTGCAATTTTATTATTATTTCCGGCTAGTGATTCACATCAACAGGAGAAACTCAACTGTTTCACTCGACGTCGTTCGTTATCAGCCCCTTTTTTCGAACGATCATCTCGTGTATTCATTTGTTAAATTTATAATCGTATCGTCTCATTTTTCGAAAGATATCGAACGAGGTCCTTGAAAATAATCGAGAAACGTCACTTGTGACAGCCTTTCAGTGACAGAGCTCTGCTGCCAAAGATTATTTGGATTTAACGTTTAATTTAACGTTAAATCTGTTCATCTTAAATTTTTAATTTAACGATTAAACACAATCTGGAGAAGGATGGCAGAAGATACAAGCTATGTAGGGAAAAGAAAATCTACGGGGTGGATACATAATTTTAAATAAGCAACAATACTGAAAAATAATAAAATACTAATAATAATGTATTCTTAGTAAAATCTAAAATAATAAACTTATATAAACAATAAGAATTATCATTCGAAATTCATTTGAGATATATTTTTGAATATATTATATAATTCAATCTTCTGAGTAATGAACTGATGATTGATGAAGATTCATCTGAATCGTAATCAGTGACAAAAAGAAGGAGAAAGGAAGTATTTTTGAATGCGGATACACGGATAAAAAGAAATTCGCGAAATGTAAGGCTTGCTCTGCACAAAAGTTGGAAATTATAATGAAAATAATGGATGGGAATACAACTGGAACTACCTGATATTTAAAAAAATTCCATGCTGAGGAATACAAGAGAGCCTTTTCTAACAGTGCAGACCAGCAGCCAAAAGAAGTATTATTGATAAGCATTTAAACATAATATAATTAAAATTTTACATTCTATCACTTTTAGCAAGAAATTCAATAATTTTAAAATGCATTTTGTATAATTTTTCAATTTCAATAAATTTCAAACAAATTTATATTTTTCAAAGAAATGAGAAGCCGAAAAATTAATTTGTACTCTCTTTGAAGCCTGTTTTAATGGAAATATGATTTTTGTAAGAATCTTACAAAACATTACTTTCAATGAAATAAATCATTTTTTGACAAAAAAAAGTAGTAAGCAACTTTCTACATTATTTTTTTCATACAGTAAATCGAAGATTAATATTATTAGTTTGAAACTAGCTGTGATTTCGATCTCGAGTGTTTCCACTTTGTTTGTATTTATAATTATATGGTGCTCATTTCACGAGCACTTTGCTTCCCGTTAGAAAATATATTTGCTTCCTCATAGAGGAAGCATTAGTTATCTTTTTTAATAATATACAAACCAAAGTCTTCATTTGCTCAATTTAAAGATAGAAATTTACAAAAAATACAAAATTACAAAATAATACAAAAAATGTTTTACATACAAAGACAAATCAGACAAATCAAATGTTGTATTTGAAATAATAATTTTTCGAGCTGGAAAAGGGAAAGGAAAAGTTCCGTCGCGCCCTATCCCTTTCCCAGCTTTATGATTTCCTTACAAAAATGGCCAGAATTACTCTATTTGAGAATTTATGATCAAAAAGTCTTTTCTATTCCTGCGTCAACTTTGAATTATGTCGATGAAAAAAGTTTGTCTGTTTAAAACTGATGATTCAGATATTATAAATGAGCATAACTTGACAAATCTTCAATAAAGTTTATTATTATTACAGATCAATCGATGCGCTTCGAATCAAGAAATCTTCTCCGTTCTTGCATTAATTTTGAATTATGTTATTGAAAAAAGTTTTACTATGAAAAGCCGTGCTTTCAAATATCATGCATTACCATAGCTTCCTTGCTCTTCAGTAAAATGTATTAATGTTATAAGTCAATCGATTCGTCTTGAATCAACACAACTTTTCTATTCACACATCAACTTTAAATTACGAGAATGAGAAAACTTTTACTATAAAGAATTATTTGAAAAATATATAAATTACTATAACTTCCCTACTCTTCAATGAAATGTATTGATATTGAAGGTCTATCGATTCTTCTCAAACCAAGGAATCTTTCATACTGTTGCATCAACTTTGAATTATGTTGAAGAAAAAAGATTTACATAAAAAAACCGTATTTTCAAATATTATGCATTACCATAGTTTCCTTACTCTTCAATGAAATGTATTAATATTATAGGTCAATCGATTCGTCTCGAATCAACACATCTTTTCTGTTCTTGAATCAACTTTGAATTATTCGAATAAAAAAAGTTTTACTATGAAAATCTGATTTTTAACATATTATTGAGTGCTAAAAAGAATGCAATATATATTTTTAAAAATCCTTCGGTCAGTTTCAAGATATTAGTGAGGAAAATAAGCCTTCCATATTTTATCGAATTATCTGCAACCGTTTTCTAGTTATCGTGTTCACAAAAAAGCGTGGCATCCACACACACATCCGGACAATTGCTTAGAACATTGTATTAGATAAATAAATTAGGGAGGGTTAAATTGAATTAATTAAAAAATTTTGGAAAATGTTACCATTACAAAGCTTCCTCTACGAGGAAGCAAAAAGGAAATTCAGTCTCTCAAGATGAAAAATGTTACTTTTTCTAAATTTAACAACAAAATAAAGTAGCATTTAGACCGAATACATTCTAAATCGGGAAGGCTGTAAAACGTGCATGCTGAAGTCACAAAATCGTTTCGAAACATAATATTTAGTTGTGCCACTTGAAAAATTAGGAAAAATAGTTTCTTAGACCTTTTTCTTCATCTTGCCTCTTTTTCAAAATGTTCGCTTAAGTTATTATTATTCAAATCGGCTGTAGTTGTATTTTTTTCAATTGAATGACATTAAAACAATTAAAACATTCTCACTGTTCACGTTGATATAATATTATTTTAATTTTAATTTAAATTTTTTTTAAATTTAAATTTTTAAATTTTTAAATTTAATAACAAGAAAAAGACAGTTTTAATCGAATTTATTGCATTTTTAGCGAAAATTTCCAGAAAAAGAGGCCAGAGAAGAAAAGTGTTTGCAAACTTTTTTTTACAAATTTTCAAGTAGAAGAACTTTACTTTTTCAAATATCGTTTCGTTATTGAAAAAATACATAAAAACAACAACATAAAAAAGAACATATTTTGTCTTAAACCGATTTGGTGACTTCACTTCACAATGCCATGAGATCAATGATTTCCTCAACTTCCAAGGATGTGCAAGAAGCCGTAATCAAAACGCTACAAAAAATGTTTCAAAGATATCTTTCACTGTAGATAGTTGGACCTATGTATAAAAATATGTTCGGAATAAACTTTTTTTCATAGAAAATATAAATTCTAAAAACTACGAAACTTCAAAGACTTTTTAGATTTTCTTAATTTAAGGAAAAATTTGATGAAGTTTCTCTAGTCCATTAGTCTGATGTATTTTATGAAACAAAATTGTATATTTTCTTAATATCGCTCAGGTATGAAGGTAAAAGTTAGCTTTAACCTTGAGAAAAGGCCTTTTTTACGTCCGTCAACTCATTTTCTATTTATACTCATTTAAATATAGCAATATTAAAAATTTCGGAAACGAGCTTCTCGGTTGTTCGGTCAGATCGATCGATTTGACAAGAAGTTCGTTTTAACGAGACGATGTGAGATGACAGCTCGATTGTCAAGGCGATGAACAAAAATATTTTTGGTCGTTTCTCGGATCGTGTCGCTCGAATGAATCACTATTGCCGGCCGAGCAACGTTTTTCAAATTTCATAATTTTCAGATCCCAACCTCTCTAACAATTGGTACCTCAAAACGCAACATTCGGAATTTCCGCTGAAATTTTAGGAGTCGAATGGCAAAAAATGTAACAACTTGAAAAACGATGATTTGCGAAATGTATTTAGTTTTGCAAATCATACAATAGTCTTTTCTCAACGAATAAAAGCAGAAACAACATTTTGAAAAATCTTTGGTATTTTCGCTCAGGAGAGATTAACAAAATATTAATTTGTTTATAATTAATAACGTGGCCGCATCATGAACGTTTTGCAAATTTGATACTGGATAGAGACTTGAGTATATATTTACTCACTCAAGTTTGCAAAATGTTTCGAATTTTCGTGGAACAATGAGGGGAAAATTTAGCAATTTAATTGTTTTAAACAAATTGCCGACACGATGACGTTATGCAAAATTTTATTTTATGTTCAACATATAAAAAAAACATACCATTTTTCTGAAGACCTTCGGAATTTTTGTTAATTGATTAGCTATTTCCACTAGTCTACTTTTCACGACATTGAAGTTTGCCACAGATATGGACTTGAAACTTGTGTAAAATCTCACATTTTTCTTACTTTTGAGTTTTTGAAATTACATTTCGAAATAAAAATAAAATGATTTCATATATTTATGTGACAAATAAGTTGAAGAAAAGTGATAATTAAAATATTTTTCAGACGTCCTAAATTTGATTTCGATGAAGGTTGCTCTAACACGGGGTGGATTGGAAAGATTCTAATTTTTGACTATTTACCATAAGTGACATATCGTTGGAATCACCGAAAAACATAGCTTCCTAATATAATATTATTAAATTATTAATTGTAAAATTTAAAAAAATCATGTTACGTATTTCACTCCTCATTAGTACAAAGGACCCCCCGCAGGTAAGGGTCGGCGAAAGAGAGCTCAGAAGAGCAACCGGTGGGGTGTAGGCTAGGTGATGAGGTGGGTGTACCTGAGCTATTGAAACTGGACATTATAAATAGTGCTACTACACTAATATAATTCCGGAATTCTCGAACAATAAAATTAATCTCTCTTCAGTTTTGGTCCCAGTTAGGAAATTTTCGATCTAATTTATTACTCTAAAATTCGAAGCTTTTCAACTTTGAAGACCCATAAAATCAATTTAAATAACAAAATTATTATAAAAATTCATAGTCTTCTTATATTACTAGGTTCTTATAAACGTATTTTTTTTTGTTTATTCAACTTCATTGTCATTCCAGATGTTGGACGATTGTCCAGTTATTCTGATTTTTAAGGCCTCGATTCATAATTTGTTCTATTTTTAATACATTCTCAAATTGATTATGGAAAAAAATATTTCAAAAAACAAAGCCCCAACAAAAACCTCTACGGTGCAAAAAATTTATCAACTTCAAAAGTATGAATTTTTAAAATAAAATTTGGTGAAAAATTCCAAGAAAAAATAATTATAATAAAATATATTTTGAAAGCATATACTTTGAAAAAAATGTCATTTCAGGTCTTTATTTATGAGCGTACATTTTCACTTTAAAGAATTTCAAAATGCAGTAATAGTTGAACGACCTCTTGTGTTTATTCCGAATTAAAAATGGTTCAATCCGAAATGAAAAAGCCTGCATGTTTCAAATACATATCTACAGGCACACAGAAAATGTACGCTAAGCAACATATGACCTCATTGTTCAACCAATGCTTAGAAAAAAAAAGTCGCATCGAGATATTTTCGAAAGGAATGCAATAGTATTGTCCATTTTTAATTCCGACAATTACTTTTGTTTATAAAAATTGCAGAACTATAGAAAATAATGTGATTGTTTGAAAATTGTTTAAACAAATAACGAAAAAATACGGCATCTAGATATTTCGGAGATACGACTCTTAGTTTTTTAAAATAATTGTGAATGTATTAATATTTTTAATGCGAATTCTGAAAGAAAAATTATGCTCATATTTTTCAACAAAAGGAGCAAGTTCAGATAAAAAAATGATATGGTAATCCTTATCGATACATTAAGTGCCAACATTATCGTTAAAAAATTGAGTAGTTGCATTTTAAGCCAAAGAGTTGAATTTTCATGCCAAAAAGACGAACTTGAACCAACAAGATTATTTTCAGCCAAAAAAGATGAATTTTCAACCATGTAAAATTACTTTTCTTCCATAGAAGATGAATTTTGAAAATTGAAATTGAAAGACAAATCAATTTACTACAAATAGTTGAAATTTGAATTCAAAAAAATTAATTTTCATTAAAAAAGAAGAATTATCAACCAGTTGCATCCAATGAAAAATTACGGATTTTTGACGAAATAGTAGAATCCTCAAACAAAATGATGAATTTCCAACAAACAAGGTTAATGTTAAAACCAAGAGAAAGAATTTTCAAGAAAATACATGAATTTTCTACCAAATAGTTGAATCACAATTAGGGCTACAGTTTAATATGAGGGCTACATTTACAACCAAAAGTGCAATAATTATATTTTCAGATAAGAAAATCAAGTTAAAAAAAAAGAATTTCCAACAGAATACTTACATTTGCGAAAAAAGTTTAATTTTCAGCAAAAAATATGATTTCTCAACATAAAAGGTAATTAACGACCAAATAGCAGAATTTTTAACTGATAAAGAGATAAATTTTCAACCAAAAGTGGAATAAATAATTTTGCAGATAAAAAAGTAATTAAAAGAAAAATGAATTTCCAACAAAAAAGTCACGTTATGAAATAAATAGTTTAATGTTCAACCAAAAATATGAAATTTTAAGAAAAAAGTTCATTTACGACAAAATAGTTGAATTTTTAACTTATAAGCGATACATTTTCAACCAAAAGTGGAGTGAAACTTTTTAGATAAAAAAATTGTTCTTCCAAAAAAACAAAAGAATTAAAAAATATATAGATATTTTGAAAAAAGTAGTTCAATTTTGAACGAAAAATGTTAATTCTCAACGAAAAATTTAATTTACGACCAAATGATTAAATTTTTAACTAGAAAAGATAAATTCTGAACGAAAAATGGAATAATTAAATTTTCAGTTGAAGAAACATATTTTGAGCGGAAAAAAGCAAATTATCAACCAGTTAACTCCAATGGAAAATTACAAATTCTTGACAAAATAGTTGCATCCTCAAACAAAAGGATGATTTTTTAACAAACAAGAATAATGTTACATATAACAAAAAGACGAATTTTCAAAAAAAATTAATTGTCGACCAAAAAGTTGAATCATAAATTTATGAGGGATACATTTTGAACCAAACGTGAAATAACTAAATTTTCAGTTCAAAAAGTTAATTGAAAAAAAAAGAATTTTCAACCAAATAGTTACATTTTCAAATGAATAAACCAAAATTATTAATTTTTAACAAAACAGTACATTTATAACAAAATATTTGAATTGTCCACATACAATAAACGGAATTCTAACAAAATAGTCACATTTTCAAATTAATAGTTCAATTATCAATCAAAAGCATGAATTTTCAAAAAACCATGAATTCTCAAGCTGTTAGCCAAAAAGACGAATTTTTTACATAACTGTTCATTTACGACCAACTAGGTGAATTTCAAATTAAAACCATGTATGTTTAACCAAAAAATTCATTATTTACAATGTAGTTCAACTTTAAACCAAGTAGTTGCTTTTCCGCAAAAAATGTATTCCTAATGAAATATGCTGTTGAAATATGTTGGATAGGTCGTATTTCAACCAAAAGAGATTTTATTTTGAAGACAAAAATAGTTGAATTAAACTAAAAAACGACCAATTTTGAACAAAACAGCTGAATCCTCAACCAAACCGGAATAATTTTGAACCAAGCAGTAACATTTTCAGTCAAGAAAATTAATTCTCAACAAGGAAAAAACAACATAAAATTTCAAGTGAAACAGATTAATTAAAAAAAAAACAGTTTAAAAAATTTACTTTCACATTTGTATTCAGCAGCCCCAAAAAATCTCTAGAATTTTAAAATTTGCAAATTTTAGAGCGAAATTTCTCTTCAGCTACCCTGAAAACGTATAAATACTAATTTTCATCAAATTCAAACCTCTTTAAAAAAATTTTATTTGCGATATTATATCCTTCATTTTCAATTTTGGAAGTCTGATAACAAATTCGGACTCAACGACCTAAAAAACTTACAAATACTCATTTGCATACAAATTCAACGATTTTCAAATTTAGGTATCAAACATTGTGCATTTTGGAATTCTGATACCAAATTTAAATTCAGTGGCCTCAAAAACATAAAGATACTCATTTTTATAAAAATTGAACCATTTTCAAGCTTTTATATTCACGATTGAATCTTACTATTTGACAGTTTTCAAATTTCGGCCGGCGAAAGGCACCTGCTGATTCACTGAGAGTAAATGCAGTGTTGCCAAATCACGGAGGTGGGAAGGTGTGCCTCTTACCTGTGATTGGAGTTATATATGCTGGAGGTGAGAACGTACAGCTTGTATCTGCTAGTATGGCGACACTAGCGCCGGTGATATATACCCGAACTAGGTCGGCGATACTGCTGATAAAGGATGAACGTTGTCACCTCCGAACGTTTTTTCGCCAAATGCAATAAAAGTCCATCTAAAATGGATTTACATCGAAAAATAGGCAAAACGTTGTCACCTCCGTTTTCGGAGGTGACAACGTTATATATGAGGCGACAACGTCTAGTGTATATATATTTTTGAGGTGACAACGTACAGTCTATACATATATATATATATATATATATATATATATATATATATATATATACAAATAAACAATTTCCCTTTCAGGGTAGGCGTGACACTACCCGATTCGGGTAGTGTTTCTAGGTTTTTCTTGTAGTTATAAATAACTACAAGTGTGGGCTCACCACACCCACGATGTGCCAACAGCACTCATGTCAGTATTCTTGAATGGTCACCCATCCAAGTACTAACCGCGTCCAACGCTGCTTAACTTCAGTGATCTGACGAGAACTGGGGTTTTCAGCGTGGTATGGCCGTTGAATTCGGTGAATTCCGTGAATTGCTAGAATTCCCTGAATTCTGCGAATTCCATGAATTCCGTGAATTCCATCAATTCCGCGAATTCCATAAATTTCGTGAATTCCTTAAGTTTCATGAATTCAATTAATTCCGTGAATTTCATGAATTCCATAAATTTCGTGAATTCCATGAATTCTGTGAGTTCCATAAATTTAGTGAATTCCGCGAATTCCATTAATTCCGTGAATTCCATAAATTTCGTGAATTTCATGAATTTTTTGAATTCCATGAATTCTGTGAGTTTCATAAATTTCGTGAATTTCATGAATTTTTTTAATTCCATGCATTCTGTGAGTTCCATAAATTTAGTGAATTTTGCGAATTCCGTGAATTCCATAAATTTTGACAATTCCTTGAATTCCGCAAATTTCATGAATTTCATAAATGTCGTGAATTACTTTAGTTTAATGGATTCCATGATTTCCGTGAATTCCTTATGCACAATTTTCGATTTATAAACGCTACAAATACATGTATTCGAATGCTCGACGGTGCTTCACGATTTACAGCACTTAGAATACATGTATTGCAATTTCGTCATTCCAATACCGAGTTTGCAATTTTACCTTACGCTTGTATTGTAGAAGTGTTGGAGAATTCCAAACATTTTTAAAAGTATAGGGTTCTCATCCACGAATTCTAAAGTGATAATGCTTACTCTAAAGCGAAGTGTTCATAATTCAAATAAGTGATCCACGAACAGTGTCTGGTGCTTTTGCCTTTTCGGATTCTTATGAAGTGAAGCGATTTTCTCAAATCTGTCGTATTCTAGTGTTGTGAGAAGTGACAAGTGGGATGACATTTATTATGCCTCCAGTTGCGTCTGGATCGATCTTTCCGAAAAGGATCGTGGTCATTCCGGACCCAAATCAAAACGTTTTTACCTCCCTACGCTATGCCAGCCGTAATTAATTCGATAACAACAAACTCGTGTAAAAATTTGTTGATCTAGCTCTGGGCAATACTGGAAGTAGTCTATGTGGCTCATTGTTCAAATTAAAACGAAACAATTTTTTCCAGTCGAAACATATGCACGATTTTCGGTACATTCTGTTGTGAAGATATACTGTGTGAAAGAAGAAAATAATACAGGCCCAGGTTTGTCATAACTTTGATCAGCATTGATCCAACCGTAATCTATATTGTTTGATTTTTCAAAGAATTAGAACCAAGAATATTAGTACGCTTTTATCTGATAATCTTGCATCTATATTTTAGTTATTTACCCTTCACACGACCGTGCAGAGTTATGATAAAATATAAAGAAGAAATGGTATGACCGGAGTGATTCTGGTTTATACTTGTATTATGGTTTGATCATACATTTTTGAAAAGTATAAAAAATATATCCATATGCCACGTGGACAGTTTTTCACCACTTTTTGACCTACCCCCTCCACCTCGTAGACAGCCGTGGAATTTTGACGAACCCCCCTCCCACACCTACTCTGAGATTGCGACACTCTGATCAGAATTCATCATAAGTGAATTTCCTTGAATGCAAGAAAATGGGAACTATGATTGGTATGCTGAGTTTCATCTTAGTGGTTTTTCCTTATTCTATTGGTGAATATAATCGTCGACCTATATAATTTAGAGTGTATTTTTAATTGCATTATATTTATTTCCAATTCAATCCGTGAAGGTACTTCATAGCACAGAAATATGGACAAATATCCGTTTTTGATATTAAGATGTTAATTGTAGCAATAGAGTGGGTTAAAAAAGAAAAAAATTTCATTTGAAAAATCTACTGTACCTAAAAGTTCACGTATCCTGGTATATTTATAAATTTTTTATTATTTTTGTCTATTAGAGTTTGTAGTCTATAGTACTTCTAATGTATCCTAACTGATTCCTGCCAACGTATCCTGAATCATAATTGTCTTCGTTTTATATACTCTTAAAATCCATGAAAATAGTATTCAAAATCTGATGAAATCACACGTTTTTTAGAAGGATATAGCCTTTATCCAAAAAAATTTTACTGCGTTTTATTTTGGTAAATTAAAAACATGTTTACCCATGCGGAAAAATTAGGAAAATAGAGATATCGAAATGAATTGGTTTTTTTTTGTAATTGATAGATACTATTTGTGCGCATAGTGGGGCGGCCAGTTTCATTCGTATGCTTTTAAAAAACACATTTTTCAACAGAAAAAACGAAAAAAACGCAAATCAAGATTGAAAATTCACAGAAACCGGAAGTGCGAATAGATTATCAAAATAAGATAAACGAACGCATAGATGAGGCAACTTGGGAGGCGCTTAGAAGCAATAAAGATATAGAGGGCGCGTGGACTTGGTTACGGGATATCATTGTTAAAACTGCGATTGAAGTTTGTGGTACGGCAGTGGTAGGAAGAATATCTGGTGATGCGTGGTAGAATGATCAAATTCAGGCAGCCCAAAAAGAAAAGAAAGAAGCGTATGAAAGAACGTTGCACATTACAGGTCTTAGCGATGAGGAGAGAAATATACTTGAAAATGATTACAGACACGAAAAGAGGGAAGTTAAACGACTCGTCAAGGAAAGTAAAGATAAAATCAGAACAGAAGAAGAGAAGAAATTACAAAACGACTTTGCAGGAACCGTGAAACTATTCTTTAAAGAGATGAAGAAAAGTAAAAGTACAGAGTTTGTCAGAATGAGAAACAGCAAAGGTGAAATGCTATATAATACAGACGGGATAGTAGACACTTTAAAAGACTCTTCTAAAGAATTATTAGGAGGTGAAGATGTAGGGCAATAGAAATGCGACATAGAACATAATGCATTAGAAAACCCAATTGAAAAAGTATGTGTCACTGAGGTTAGAGATATAATTAGGAACTTAAAAAAAGGTAAGGCTGCTAGTGTAGACAGTATTAGCGCTGAGATGCTTAAATAGGGTAGCGAGTACATACCTCACAGCTCTGTTGCCTACTGGCAACTGCTATGCAGAATACAAACTTCTGTACCTGTAAAATAGATAGGAGTTCAATCAGGTAAAATGGCATCATATGAGAGTTAATGTAGCCTGACAGTGCCAGTGAGGTCGATGTGATCTTAAGTTTTGGCAGAAAGTACCTTGAAGTCGGTTCTACATCTCGAAATTCTAATAAAGCGCGTTTTGAGTTCTCTTCGAGATGCTGAAGATTTACTGAGACTTCGGTGTTGTTCTTGTTTGTACTCAGTCGTTGTAGTACCAAAACTGGAAGCTTTTCTGCCCTCTGTACTTCCACAACGAAATCTATTCCGCCAGTCTCAGCGTCTCAGCCTATAACCTAGGCAATATCCTCCACAGCCGGAGTATCTGGAGGTTCTCTACTTGAGGCGGATGGATGGTATACTTGCCTTTCTATGAAGCCAATTTCCACCTCAGGCAGCAGTTCATTAACAAAGATTGAGCGTTTTTGTCCTGTTAGATGTTGTTTGTTTATTCTCTCCTTTGAGTGGAGAAATATATTTAAAAAAAGACAAAGGTTTTCTCGTAGCACAGGTCCACGATTTTTTTCGTCCTGAAAAAAAGTATGAGCAACACATTTTTTTAGTTTCTTTGTCCACTTCATCCTCCTTCGAAGTTGTTGGTCCTTACTTTGTATTTGCAGAGTAGCATAGCTGGCCTCAACTTGTGATGTTATCTGGTTGAGTTTCTCTGTGGAGAGAAGATTGTCGTACATATATGATAGTTTTAATTCTCTGGATTAGGTTTTGTCGTTTCACCAGCAACAGCGCAGGGTACTTTTCTTTTCTGTATCTTTTTTGGCACCGTTATAGGAGTGCATCACGAATTTGACGTTTTTGGGGTAACCGAAGGAAGCGCTTCACTGGCACTTTCTTAGAGGTGGTCGGTTGGGAGGTCGCAATAGAAGAATCATTTACCAGCGCAGCTCGTGGTCTGCTGCTGATCTTCTGCATGGACAGAAGCCCTATTGAGCGTGGCAGTGAGATGAACCTGTCCATCAAATAGCCCACCCTCACCGTCATCCCGCATTCGGCAGTCCACAGTGATTGCTTCAGGGGTGCTCTCATGATCCTCGAGTAGTGACCATCGTTTTGATCAGTAGCAACGCTACCACCAGCATAGTCGCCAATGTGACAAGAGGAAAGCTCAAGCTCTAACATGAATTTAACGTGAGAATACCTTCGGAGGGAAAACTCTTGCATAGGACTTCGATTCAATGAAACCTTGATGTTTCAAATTCTGATTATTGAGGCCAGATCTTTGCGTTTAAAAAAAAAGTTAAAACCATCATGATGCCTTTTTGGAGACTGGAAGACCACATTAACAGGGCAGATAATTTTTCGCGATTTATTGAAGGTGCCATCCGCGTCTTGCCTCAATCTGCTTGCTCAGTTAAAATAGAAGCTTCTCCCATTCTGAGTGGTTTTTTGCATTTTTATACAAGAAAAATGTGGAGGGGGTTAGGACATTCAGAGACTCTTCAGAATTGTTCGTACTGGTTCCTATCAATGTCCCTACATAGAATAACTTGAAATGACGAATGATGAACTTGGATTTGTAGGTCATGTTTGTTCGTCAACAGTAAACATAAGGAGTTTACGCAATGCCAGCGGCTAATGGTCAGCTTAAACACCAAGTTGGGATCATAAGAATTTGTGCACTAGTAGCACCGTGGTCGGGGTAATATTATCACTAGGCAGTAATTTTAGGTTTTAAGGTTCCTCAGCATGTATTTGTTCAAAGAATGAGCTTCAATAACACGTATAATTAGGATTTAAGTTTTTAAGCCATGTAGAACAGTTACAGAAACAAACTCAATACAATGGAGTGATTTGACACATTTTTGGAGAAAACTGTAAACACAAAGAAAACAGTGCAATTGGTCGATCTAGCTTAAAATATTATCAGACTTTTACGTTCATTTCAGCTTATATTTGTACACTTAAACACAAATTGTTGACATCTTTCTGATTATCTGTGTCATCGTTCAAATTTTTATTTCATTTTATTTCATTATTTATGTCAATGGAATATTCTGAAGTACTCAGGAACTTTAGTCTTACAATCCTGTGTCTACATTTTTATCATTTATTGTTTACGTAACTGCGTAGAATTATGCTACGATGTAAACAATTTCTAAAATTTATTTTATTTTCGAAATTCATGTAACACCTTTTATTACACAATTATCTGAGTCGTTATTCTTAGATGTTGAATCAATAATAGAATGGTAATTAATATTAAAATAATAAATTGTGACATGAAATTTGAATAATAAAATCGATTCAAGGTACAATTAATTTAAAAAAGACTATTGACTATCTGCGTAACTGACCAACTAAAGAAACTAAAAGTGTGTCCTGTGCACGCATATTATTATTATATCACAAAAGAAATCCGAAAAGCTTACCTAATGGCGCATAATAATCGCACTAACGCATAGAATGTAGCTGCATGGGTTACGCATCCAGTCAGTAGCAATATAACTTATTATTTATAACTCTTTATCTTCGAAATGCCAAAAAAGTAAAAATTTCACTGTGTAATATTTCAGAAAGTTAAGAGGAACAGCGTTTTTTCATTCACAGGTGCAACCTTTACTCTCTATATTTGTCACACAATTAATAAGTTAAGACAAAAAATCGTCATCGACTTTCAAGAAATTTGTTTACAATTTATCTTGTACCAGAAATTATTCCTCCATCAGTGTTTCCCCTTTTAATCCGCTGTGCTTTTTCACCAGAATATATCACTTTTATATTTTCTACTAATTTTCAGTGAAAATACTTCAGATTCATAACATTATTATGATTAATTTTGATATTTGAAAATAAATCATTAACCCAGCCTAATCTTTAGCATGACTAGAAAAAAATTCTCTGCAATTTTAATTCAAATCAGTGAATATTACACGCCCCAGATGGGCACCGAAATTTTCCAACCATGCAAAAATGGTTGGTTTCGGATAAATAATATTCACGAGATCAAGGATAAAGAACATGCCGATCTTCATCAGTGTTTCTAAAGAATCTTTGAGACTTAATAATATTAGGTATAGTTATTTCGGTTAATAATGTCGAATTTTTCGCAAAATTTGAGCGTTTATTTTCATCAAAAAACGAATTGCCTTAATAAACAAAATGTTGACCAGCGTTAGCTTTAACTTTTGCCCATCTTTCTGTCAAAGGATGGATTCCGCGCCAAAAGAACTGTTAGTTTTTCGAGGCCAAATATTCATCTAGCCAAATTTTTACTTTTTCGTAAGAATGGAAGTGTTGATCTGAAAGTCCGTGCTGCATCGGTCGAAATAAATGGTAGTCTGAAGGGGCCAAGTCCGATAAATACGGCGGGTGGGGTAGGACGTCCCATTTAAGGTTTTCCAAATAGTTTTTTTTTTTTTTTTTCATATTTTGCACACTTTGGCAAGCAAAATTTCACAAGTTGTTTTTCGTCTTTCAATATCTCTTTCCCTCAATTCATATGAAACCCATTTTCCTTTATTCGAGATCTTTCCCAATGCGTGTAGACGTTCGGAAATGGCGAATTGGGGAACATTTTATGTCCAAGAAATATTGACCCATTTCAATGAAATCGGTTCTTTGAAGTGTTAAATACTCATTCAAATTAGGTCATTCATTTATGGATGGGCCAAGTAATTTAGCTTTCTTTGAGTAAAAGAAATAATTCTTCCAGATAAATAATTATTCATCAAAGTTCAAGTAAATAATTATGTATACATTTAAAAAATATCCTTTCACATTAAATATTGATCTATTTTATTTGATGACGTTTTCACGTAAATGAAAAATCTGCAATTGATTAATTCGAACAAATATATATTCGGAAGAAGAAGACAATTTTTTGAAATAAATCAATTTGCATTTCATATTTTTCCAATTGTGAATTTATTTCAGTGAAAAAAACATTTGTTTGTATTAAATTTTCATTTAATCCGATGGTATATTTACTTAGTTCATGAAAGAGAAATGTATCATTTTAAATGAATATTTATTTCGATAGTATATTTTTGATTAGCAACTTTCAGCAGTTCGGGACAAATGTCGCTATGTGCCCATAGCGTATTATCTCACAAAGCAATTATTTCTCAAGGTTATAAGTTATCCACAAATTTTCGCCATAGTTATAATAAAAAGATGTGACGATCTACGTATAAAACCTAACTACTATGTTTTATCTGTTCTCAGCATCAGCATTGCCTGCTTGCAATATTTTTATAATTTTTTTTTCACCTAGTGTTTAATTTGATATATTAATTTGTTTCTCCCTTCTTTCTAAATCAAGGACTTGGTTCTATCAATCAATGAATATTTTTTCATTTGATAACATACTTATTTTGAACAAATGTATCGCATATTAGGATCACAACAAAATTTACTCATATTGAAAACCCATTCCTTTGTGTAATCATACTTGGTAAAATTTATGGTAGGCTTCTTTGAACAAAGAAATCACATCTTCAAACTAAGGAAAAATTTTCACTTCTGCCGAAGTACTTTAATTTGTTCGAAGGACATATTTTCTTGATCTAAAATAACATTTTATTATATCAGGACGATCATTTCTTTGAATCATGTAAATTCTTACATATCATAAATCTGAAGTATTTTTGCGATTACGGTGTTGTAGAAGCAGAGTTACGAAATACAAATAATTTAGAAGGACAAACGTGATAGCAACTACTATAAGATATACTGAAACATTTTGAAGTATATTGATTAGCTACTCTTTTCTCGAAATTATTCATCAGTGGGGTTTCTTCATTTCAAAAGAATGAGGACCGTGATTAGAATTCTGTGTTTCACTAATGGTTTTCCTTCAAACTATTGGTAACTACAATATCTATACTTTACGGTGCATTTTTATTTGCAGTTTTTCAAATTACTCTCTATTCAAAATGTTTCTCTGATGTATTTTTTTTTTTGTAAAATAAAGAATACTACAGTGAAATTCGGAGATAGTCGCGATTTGGGGCTGACGGTGGCCCTGGAATATTTAACGGAAATGAGGAAGAAAGTTTGTTGCTACACATTAAAATAAATGTTTCACCTTCCTACATACTTTAAACATTTGCGGGCCGTTGAGCATCTCGTTTAAAAGGAGAGCTTTATTTTGAATAATCGGTACAGATATTCTGTCGCTCACTTGATTAAAACATTCGAAGATAGCAGCATTCAAAGACATGGCTTTCTTCACCAAAACACCTTACGTGAACATAATGCATGCGAGGCAGTTTCATAACCAGATGCACGAAGAAGTTATTAAACAGAAAATCACTTACTTTTATGAATATTAGATTAGCTCTTTACGAAAAACACAGTTTTCACTCTTCTCACGTCAAAACTTGACAGTTTGACATTACAAAACACTACAGTAGGACTCCGATGTCTGAAGTTGATCGGACCTCTCTTTCTACTCTCTCTCTCTGTCTATCTAATACTTCTTCTTCTTCTTTGTTTTCTTTGTCGAATCCCCTTTTCCAAGTTTCCCTTTAACACATACGAGTGTTAGTGACTGGTCATAGAAGAGTGATCTGTCACACCTCGAACTACTTTTCCAAGTCTCCCTTTAAAAAATACGCGTGTTAGTGAATGGTCACAGAAGAGTGATCGTGAGGATTCGTTATTCGAATCTGAAGTGCTGCCATCTGCGAGACAATTCGCAAATTAGTGATAAAGTGTATTATTATAGGAATAGTGAAGTGATGAGGAATTCTTTAGTATGCTTTTAGTGTGTGATGTTCTTGATTATATGACACTGTGTGTGTATTTATAACTTAATATTCCTCATTTTATGATAAAATAGTATAATATTGTACTATATTTCCAAAATAGCAAAAAATAATATTGGAACAGAAAGTTCCTTATTGAAACAAAAATTTGTCGGTCTAGAAACTTTAAATACGGCAAAATTTGCCGGAGGTCAATACTCGACCTAAATATTAACAAGAAATCTTATAGTAAATAATTAAATTTAAACCGTAGTATAACATATTTGATTAAAAAGAATTGATATTCACTGCTCTTTTTCCTGAACATTGCTCCAATAACTTCGAGATACTACTTCGCGATATATATTCACGTGTTAGATGGCGCTGTTGTCAGGGTCAAAGACAGACAGTGGACGAGATAAAGTACGCGTAATTAGCGCAATTCCAACCTATGCTAACAAATATTAAATGAGGATACTTGAAATGATCTGTTCTTCTAAAGATTCGTGGGAAAAAAACATTCATATCATAAACACGTTCCTAAGATTACGCATGATAAGATAAGATATATTTTAGGGAGGTCAAGGTCATTCTTGAAGTAACTTTCAACGAAAAATTCAATGGTGATCTTTATTTTGATCTTGACGATGACCTTCAAGGTTTTTTCGAGGTCAACTTTTATTCTAATTGGAAACCCCCTTTTTTACATCGGCAATCGATAGAGCGGGAAAAATTTTACGTTCAAATATGTACTCAGCTCATTCATAGGTACATTGTAACCTTGCAGGTCACGTTAAGGTCATTTAAACTTAAACAAGGTCTGCATACCTCTGGGAATAGAAGCTTTTCAAAATTTTTTCGTAAAGAGCAAAGTTACTAACTTTAACCAGGCGTATTCAGTAGAAAGGATGACCTTGACGATGACCTTCAAGGTCATCTCGAGGTCAATTTTTTTCATCGAAAACCTTGACCTCCCCGAAAAATATCTTACTTGAGGAAATATTCAGCCGTCCCGGGACTTTCGTGACACCCAGTTAAATCCAAACATGTGCATGATTTTGGTGCGCATTTCATTGTGCAAATATATTATATGAAAAGATAAACTAATCCTCTTTGATATTTAAAGAATGAGAGCCAAAATTCTCAATACAAAGCTTGTCTCCAAATTTTTTTCATCATTTTTGTTTCTTGACTTATTCAACAGTTCTTCACTGTTAGCGATAAATGAATTTTCTCACAAGCGGTACTAATTGTAAGATATTTTAATACAATCTTGTATCTAGATCTTTATTATTTATTGTTCACGCGACTAAGCAGAATTATGTTTAAATGCAAGAAAAATTTGTGAAATAAATATTGCGGTGAGAAAGATTTGTACAAAATATGTTTTTAGTTTTCGATATCCACGTAATACCTTTCAATATTACTTATGAAACAAGGCTAAGTTAGGAAAAATGAAATTGAGGTCTAAAGTTCTATGGCTCAATTGAACTATAAAGTTATTTGTGTTTATAAGCTATAATTGAAAAATAATTGATTTTATATGGGATTCAATCGGCATTTTTTTATTGTAAATAATACCCAACAGCCGAGACCAATTACAGGGTAAATAGCTTCATTGTAATAATACAATGCCTCCATATGTACCTACAATTTTTAATATTGCACGCTGATAAAATAATCGCTCTTTGCACTTCTATGCTCAACGGGAGATTAAAAAATTTTTCACTTTTGTTTTGAAGACTAAGCATGAGACCGTAAATATATCTAAGTTCGAATTACGCGCTGTATATAGAGAAAAATCATTTATAATAGTGCACATTAGAAAAATCGATGTATTTCCAATCAAGTTATTGTTTGTTATTGGTATGTAAAATAATTTGTTCAGGACATCTCGAAATGTGGGATATAAAGATCTTTAATCTCATTCAATTTTATATTATCAACTAATTATTTCAATCCAGTAATTGAACTTCGAAAAATAAAAAAATCTAGCTGGTAGTACATCGATGATTATCTTGCGTTACTCTAAAAATTTCGGTGAAACATTTCCTGAGTTCGGACAATCACTTGTCGTTTTGAGTATGTTTCAGATTATCCCCTATTTTTATCCTTCTATCTATTTTTTTCAAAATTAATACGGATAGTATAGCAGTCGAAGCACGAGATGCATTGTCAGCAACATCGGGAACTTGATAATCTGTTGATGGTGAGAGATCTGCGGCTACGTTCAAAAACCTTTGTGACGAGGATAAATTTGAAATATTCTTTTTATACCAAATTTTTGAAATGCATGGTCGGTGATCACCTTCCAACATTTATTAAATTGCATTTATTTTGATTTGAATTCAGTTTGAAGAGAGAAATCGAATTTTAGGTCTAGATTAATCATCAGAAATTGAATAAAAGTCTTTAAGTAAGTGCATATAGTTTGAACTCGTTTCAGTCAACAAATATATTTTTTTTAATCTAGGTCTGGTTGGACTTGGATTAATTTTATAAAAAGAGATTGAATCAGGATTGAGTTCAGAAGATGAGATTGAATCAGGATTGTGTTCTGAAGATGTGATTGTGTCAGGATTGAGTACAAAAGCCCTATTTAAATCAGGATTTGATTAGGGCGTATTTAAAAAGGTAGAATTCAATCAGGATTCAATCAAAATGAATGCTAGAAATCAATATTCAATTTTGATTGTTTTCAATAAGCTGTATTAAGTAAAATCTAACTAGCAAAAGTAGTTGAGTACAGAGGGTGAAATGCAATCAGGATTGTTTTCAGAATCCGAGATTCAAACATCATTTAGATCAAAATGTAGAAATGAATCAGGATTGAGTTGTGAATGAATTAGAATAGAATTAGGAATTCGACAATGACTTAGAATTTAATTGAAAGGGAGTGATTTAATCATGAGTGAATAAGAACTGTCGTCATAAGTTGGGATAGAATCAGGATTGAGTTGTAAATGTGGGCATTAATCGGGATATAATTCAGAAAGTAGAGTTAAATCGAAATGGATCGATTGGATTGGGATGGCAAAATCTGTCTTTTCATGAGATGGAGGGAAAACCAATTATATAAACAAATATAAATTCCAAATCAGGATTGAGTTCAGAGAAGAAAAATAAATCAGGATTAGGATTGACTATGGATTTAGGTTCTTTTTATAAGTAATTTAGGAAGCTGAGATTAAATTAAAGTAAAATCATGATATTAGGGTGGTCCAAATACCTGATAGATTTTTCTTAGTAGAGGGCAACGTAACTCCCAAATCTTTTTGATTGCTACAAGAAAATTCTTACCAAGTTTCATCCAAATCGGTTAATATTAACACGTGCCGACAAAGCCCCGAAATCTTCATAAGATCAGCATACGAAAAGTTTTGGTTTGGGAAAAATAAGATTTGCTGTAACAGGGTTGAAAAAAAACACATGACGATCCTCATCAACGAAATGGGGTATTTATGTCATTCAGATGTTACCTTAATTGTTTAAACAATTTTTTTTTCATTATATTTTTTCCAGTAGTCTTAGTGATTGTTTCTGTTTCTGTGATAAATGGGACTATTAATCATTCTTAAAAGAAACATTTTTAAATCCTCATTCTGATAAGAAGGTATTAGTTTTATGTAAAATTTGGCTTTGTTGGTTATCATCAAATCTCCACATTTTGAGACCCCCTGAGTCAGAAAAAAACGATTTTCACAAAGGTGTCTGTCAGTCTGTGTTCTGTAGTTTGTAGGCACGATAAATTTCGAAATAATGATCAGATTGGATTGAGCTTTGGCACACGTTTTTCAGGCACAAAAAGAAAGAAAAGTTTTGTTAACAAGCCCTTCTTGACCAACAGTACTGTTTTTATATGGCGGAAATACTTTTTAAGAAATAAAATGCCATTTCCAGAAAAACTATACGAAATATGAAAAAAATGTTAAGAAGAAAAATTGTTCATCTTAAAAAGGTGAACGAATTTTCTTATTGTAACATCTGGATGATGCGAATATTAAATCATAAGTGATCGAATTGATGAAATTTTTTCAAACTTATGTTCTCTACATCTTTTTCTTGAAAAGTTCTAAGTGAATAACAATGAATCCTTTAAACAATTTCCATTTCCCTTTCGGGGTAGGCGTGACTTGCTCGGTTGGAAAATAGTAGTGTGTATATGGGTATATAGGTATAAAGTAGGTAGGTATATAGGTATGAGGTAGATAGGTATATAAGTGTTAGGTATAGATATTTTAGATTGATCTGGAATTCTCGTGTTATTTATTTAAATGACACGTTTATTCCGCAATACTGCTCCGACCCAGGTTGCTGATCAATCTCTCTAGCGATCACCCCAAGTGAAGAGCCTCACAAAATTGTTATGTATGGTTCTCCACTTGGGCAACAGTTTAAAATCACTCAAGAATAGATTAAAACATTTCCATTGTCCAATAACAACAATTTATAGCAAGGAAAGGAAGAAAAAGGTCATATGTATGCCAATTTTACCAGAAGCTGCCATTTTTATTGTTTTTTTTTTTTTTTGTAAAAAAGTATTTTATGCTTCAGCTCAGTGATTTTTCCTAATCCTATTGGTGAATGTTATGATATCTATTTTTGAAGGTTCCAATTCATTTTTAGAAGCTTTGACAAATTTCAAGGAATTTTAAAAGATTTAGAATATTTAAAAGTATTTCAAAAGATTCCAAGAAGTTTCAGGAGATTTAATGATTTTAAGAAATTTAAAGATATTTTCAAGCGGTTTCATAAAATTTGTTAGAATTTCGGGAGATGTGGAGACTTTATAGGACCAATAAGGTTTAAGGAGATTTTAAAAGATATTCAAAAGATTAAATATAATAATTAGATGACATCTTTGCTGTTTTTTCGAAATATATCTTTTTTAATTCACTCAATTATTATAATTGTAAAGAAGATTTTTTTTATTAGCATTAGGATCGATAATGTTTTGTTTTGTGTTCTACAATTAATTTTTAAAAAGATATCTATCTGCAAGTACACCAGAGACTCGCTATTTGAACGCGCGATCGAACGCGTTATATGAATTCCTAGAATTGCTGGTCCCCACAGTTTCTCAGGGGGCAGGGCGAGAGACGGTTGCGACTCCGCCTCTGAAGGGATGCATGCACTATACTACTCAGTCAAGTAGATTGCGCAATATTATGGAAACGGTTCAGGCGGCCCTGACTGTTTACGTTTCGCTGTACGCGTTATATGAACAAGGCCATTTTCAGGCAACCCCCGAAATTGTTCATCTATCGAGTCTCTGGTGTAAATTAAAGTTAGATTTTCTATGTTTCGTCCCGGACTGACTCACTGGACTCGTCAGTAAGGTTATATGATTCAGTCCTACCTTATACATTTTAATTGATCTAAATTAATTGTAATGTATATTTTTCAACAAAAAATTGTTTTTTTAATATTTTTTCGTTTATAAGTTTGTAAATTGGATAAATTTTGCAATCAATAATATTTTGCATTTCAACCACGGATAGGGGTTGAAACTTAAGATAATCGATATAAATTTTGAATTGATTTTTCAAAAAACACAACAAAAATTTTTTAAAAATTATATATTATTCGGGCCACGGATAGGGGCTAGAACATAAATTAAAAGATCATCAATTACTAAGTTGAAGAGAAATCATTACTTTTTTTATTGAGTTGATTTGTGAACCAAAAAACGAATTTTTAAACTTATCCTCAGTAATATTCTTCCTTCTCCTTCTCTTCCATATATTATTCTTCCCACAACTGCGCGAATTGAGGCTTAGTTTGGACGTCGCTAAGTTATCACATGTAATATAACAACACTGACACAAATTAAAAACTTTTTTATCATAATAATTTTCTTAAAAACAGGTTAAACATTTTTTTAAATCAGAATAATTTTCACACTGTGTGATTAAAAAAGGACCCTTCTCGTCTGAGATCCAGAAGGAAACTAGCATTTTTTCCGAATTTCACATTAACGGTAACCGGATACTGAGAATTTTAAAGAGAGGTCATGGCTGTAAACTAGACAATGTCGCACTGAAAACGTATGTACCTAAGGGTCAAATCTCGACAAGCTTCTACACTGAGCGAAGAATTCCCGTGTAGTTCAGGTTTACACCCCAATAGTTCGGGTGGTTTCTCTTTTTTTTTTCACACGAAGGTTTGGTGCGCTTGCACTACTGAGACGTGCGATCACCCGAACCATTCAGGTGCTCAACCGAAACAGCAGAACTTGAAGTGGTGGGGGGCCCACCCCAATATTTGGGGAGCTTGCACGAATGATTCGGGTAGTGGCACAAATGATTAAGGTCGTTAGACAACTGGAATCAATTAAAAATCTTACACGTTGATGATTACAGTTCAACCCTGTCCTAAAGCACTACATGTACATTATCGAGTTTTCGATTATGTGATTTACCTAATCTTAGAATGCTCCGTTAGTATAAATATGAGTGATGAACAATAAATTCGACATAACCTAGAAAGAGTGACATTCGGGAAGAACCTGATGTTCATCAGCTGCTGCCATTAGCGAACATGCGCAAACGTCGAACGCGCAACATCCAACGCGGTTGACGACTCGAATCTCCTGAATCATTCGTGCAAGCTCCGCAAGTATTGGGGCGGGCCCCCCATCACTTCGGTTGTTGCTGTTTCGGTAGAGCACCCGAATGGTTCGGGTGATCGCACGTCTCAGTAGTGCAAGCGCACCAAACCATCGTGTGAAACAAAAAAAAAAAGAGAAACCACCCGAACTATTGGGGTGTAAACCCGAACTGCGCGGGAATTCTTCGCTCAGTGTATAAGTTTTCTTCCCTCTATTTGGAAAGCCGGTTGATAGATTCCGAAAAATTAATTTATAAAGGTATATGTTTATCCTTGTTTTTTTACAAATTTTTTTATATATATATATATAGTCTCAGATAAAAATTTTACTCTAAATTTTTTATATATGCCCCCCCCCCCCCCGGTTTTCATTTTTCCTCAAGAAATCGAAGCTTTGAAGCACTCTCGACTCAGAAGTGGAACCAGGATTATAAAATTTCTCATTAGGATTTCAAATGAATAAATAAATTTCAAGTTCAATTATAATTACAATAAAGGTCCTTTTCTAATCACATAGTGTAAAAATTATTCTGATTTAAGAAATTTTTTAACCTGTTTTTAAGAAAATTATTACGTTAAAAAAGTTTTTATATTGTGTCAGTGTTGTTATATTACATGTGATAACTTAGCGACGTCCAAACTAAGCCTCAATTCGCGCAGTTGTGGGAAGAATAATATATGGGAGAGAAGGGGAAGGAAGAAAATTACTGAGGATAAGTTTAAAAATTCGTTTTTTGGTTCACAAATCAACTCAATAAAAAAGTAATGATTTCTCTTCAACTTAGTAATTGATGATCTTTTAATTTATGTTCTGGCCCCTATCCGTGGCCCGAATAATATATAATTTTTTTAAAATTTTTTTTTGTGTTTTTTGAAAAATCAATTCAAAATTTATATCGATTATATTAAGTTTCAACCCCTATCCGTGGTTGAAATGCACAATATTATTGATTGCAAAATTTATCAAATTTACAAACTTATAAACGAAAAAATATAAAGAAAACAATTTTTTGTTGAAAAATATACATTACAATTAATTTAGATCAATTAAAATGTATAAGGTAGGACTGAATCACATAACCTTACTGACGAGTTCAGTGAGTCAGTCCGGGACGAAACATAAAAAATCTAACTTTAATTTACTTGCAAATAGATATCTTTTTAAAAATTAATTGTAGAACACAAAACAAAACATTATCGACCCTAATGCCAATAAAGAAATCTTCTTTACAATTAAATATAATGTTGCAAAACATCATGATAAAAGTAAAATGTATCTTCATATGTATTTAAAATCATTTTTACATTCAAATTAAGGAAATCATCGATTACTTGACGATTTTCAACTAATTGTAAGTCAATTTGTTACAAATAACTTCTGTGTTACCGAATGACGAAGTTGAGCAATAAAAATTGTATCAGTTTAAAGAATATTTTCAGTCTAGATTCACCTATCATTCATGTATTTTGGAGTAAAGAAGTAAATGTTTTTATAAATATTTACATTATAATTTCTCTTTCAAAATATGCCTCTTCTAATAAGAAAACCGTTTTACCGGATGACACCGGATTGTTTTACGATCTTTCCCCGGATTATAAATCAGTTATTTTGGTCAAATAAAGACACTTGAACTGTAACTTGAGAAAAGAAAACAGCTTTAATATGTAATTCTACAATTGATTCTAAAAAAATAAGAGTCTTAAAAAGTATATCTTAAGCTTTCTCTCAAAAGATAAAACGCCATAAATTGGAAAAAAATATTCAAGCTTTTTCGAGCTTGTCAAAAGAATAACAAAATTATCAACCACAACAATTAGGAAATTATTAATTTTCTCAGACGCATTTTTAAAACGCGCTAAACATAATATTTATTTAGCTAACTGTTCTTAATAAACTTTTATTTTCGTAAAGGACCAACTAAATGAACTTCGTATTTTTCAATTTTTTTGTTTGTTTTAGTTTTAATTTTTGCTTTGAAAACATGATTTTCTAATTATCAAGTTTATGTTTTGTCTTGCTTTTAATCACTTAAACATTCCCAAACCCACGCCGAAAGCGAGCCGAACACGAGCTGACTGCTCATTCTGCAAAAGATTTTTGACTGTAGTTGTGAATTAAGCCTTATAAAGGGTTCACTTCACGGAACGAAAAGAGGCCAAAAAACAGAGTTAATGAGAAAGTAGGTTTCACTTTAATTGACAAAAAAAGATTCTAGATAGTAGTCGATCGATGATTATCTTGCCTTGTTCTATAAACTCCTCTAAAATATTTCTTGAATTCGGGCAATCGCTTGTTGTATCGAGTACCTCTCAGATACAAAATACTACTTGGAAATCGGAGATGCAAGATCAGTGTACACTATAGAATCTCCTACATACTGAAATGCATTGGCTTTCTCCGGCACGGTGTGCGAGTGTGTAAATAATAAAGTACGAAACACTCTTACCTGCCGATGTTAGAAAGATGATGGATGATAGGAGAGCTGGTGGAGAATAAGGATATCGTATGGAAGAAGAAAGACGTATTGTTCCTACCGAGAGAAGGTAATGGAGGCGACCTGCCAGACGGAGTTATGTCTCTTCTGCGCGAGAAATGCATTATACCATCTTCCTCTTTTTTCAACATTTTTCTATTTTTTCAAAAACTAATACCGATATGAAAGAGGTCGATGCACGAGATGCAGGGTCTGCAACATCCGGCTCTTGATAATCTGCTGATGGTGAGAGATCTGCGGCTGCGTTCAAAAAGCCTCTGTCACGGGGAGAAATTTAATATCCAGAATCCCGCATGACCGATTCGATGGGGTATGATAGATGAGAATGGGGCATTTGGAAACCTGGAGTCACCTAGTTCCTAACAGACTGATATGAGAGGATATTATGATTTTAATTTATGAGGCAGTTTGATAATGTATGGTCGTTGATAACGTTGACATATTTAAAAAAAGGTAAGTTATCGTTACCAAAATTAGTTTAGAGAGAAAAATTTAATTTTAGGTGCATATCAGTAATCAGAAATGGAATTAAAGTTCGGAGGGATAGGCATTTACATAAAACGGACGTGTCAAGATATCGTATTAATAAAGGTTAAAGAAGGCAGTATTCTGGAAATTAAAATTTTTCATGTTAGTCTTATTAATAGTAACTAGAAGCTTCCGAAACCTTGATTTTTGTTAGGTTTAGCGTTTGATCTTGTTTTAGCCTACGAATGTTTTCTTGAAAATTTTGGTAAGGTTATATGAGGATTAATTTCATAAGAAGGGATTGAATCACAATCAAATCAAAACTGAACTGACAAGGTGGAATTGAATCGGGATTGAGTTCAGAATCTGAGATTGAATAAGGATTGATTTTAGAGGGGATGATTAAATCAGGATTCTGTTCTAAAGCTGAGATTAAATCATATTTGAGTCAGAACTAATTTCATAAAGCGTGCTGCAATACTGACTGTTTGACAAAATTTAGAATTGATTCAAAGCTGACAACCAAAAGTTATTGAGCACAGAGGGTTACATTAAAGAAGGATTCAGTTCAGAAGCTGGGATTCAATCAGGATTCGATTAGCACTATATTCAAAAAGAGGGATTGATTCAAGATCAAAACATGGCAGAATTCAGAAGGTGGATTAAATCAGGAATGTCAGCCGTAGTTAAAATTGAATCAGTAATGAGTTCAGAGAGTGGGGTTGCATTAGGATTTAATTAGGACTGACTGAAAAGAGTGGGTTTAAAGCAGGATTGAAAAAAACATTATTTGAAACTGAGATTTAATCAGAATCAAGTTTAAAACTAAAATATAATCAGAATTGAGTCCAGAGGTAGGTACTGAATGAAGCTTCAATTCTGAAAGTAAGGTTGAATAAGACAGGATTGAAACGGTCGTGATTGAAAATGAATAAAATTAAGAACTTGAGAATAAATGAGAATTTACTGCAGATAAATCGATTTCATCATATCAGAATCATGCGAGTGTGTTCCTAACTTGCAATTGAATCAGGATTGAACCGTGGCTTATTTACCATTGTGAAATTGAATCAATATTGATTTCCAAATGGAAGACTGAATCAGGATCAAGTCATAATTTTGGAAATTAATCAGGCTTGAATTAGAGGTGACCAGCAGAAGTGAATTTGCCGAAGGATAATTTTAAAACGCGAGATTGAAAAAGGATTGGGATTAGAATGTGCGAATGAAATAGGATTGAATTCGTAAAGTGTAGATTGTATCAGATTTGATTGAAGAGAGTTTGATGGGAATAAAATAGAATTAGGAAGTAGAGAATGAAACAGAATTAACTTTAGAGAGAGCTTTTTAATCATTATTAAATCAGAACCATGTTCCTAAGAAAATATAAAATTAGGACTGAATCAGGACTTACTTCCCATGATGGGATTAAGTGAAGATTAACTTTTGAATGTGGGATTGAATCCCGATTGACTTATAAATGTGGAAACTGATCAGCATTTAGTTCAGAAAGTGAGACTGAATGGATATTGAGACAAAATTGAACCAGGATTGATTCAGTGGTAAGTGCACGAAGAAAAATTGATAGTGAAACTTGAAGTCTCAAAATTCTGATGGTCAGTTTGATCTTCCAGATGGTACCTCGTACCATCCTCAATTTTTTGTTCATAGTCAGGCAGACCATAATTTTATAGTATGTTTGAATATCCACGGGTGATTTAGACTCACTGTCAGTATAGTCAAATCGACACTCCAGAATGTCAAACAGAAGTGGCTGTGTCACGATCTCTACCGAACGCCGAGTGAACACACCCGACACTCGAAACGCATTTTTGGAGCGACTGACGTTCGGTGTCATGCTTGCCGTGTTTTACAACATTTTTAATCAGTTCGAACCACCTGTTGATACTTCAAACATGTGTGGAGAGTGAGTAAAATGTGGAGAACATGTTGGAGAGTGGGTTGAGTGGTTTTCGTTCTGATTTTAAACGTCAAATTCGATACTCCTGAGGGATTAAGGACAATTCGTATTCTCAACATTTTCGACCGAAAACGTGCTTAGAGTTTCGTAATTCGTTGATAAATAAACAAGACTTGCAAGATTTGAAGTACGCATTTATATTCTTCTCGTGCTCAAAGTAATATGTTGTCAAAGTTTTTATACATATGCAATCATGTCTCAGGCATACTAGTCTTCAAAAATAATAAAGATACTTTCAGAATTGATGGTTTTTATATCAATTTTCATGTTTTTAAGGTTTCATTTATTCATTTAAATTCCTTCTCTCATCTCTCTTACTCTAATGAATATATATGCCGGTAGAAGAATGACAAAAGATAATAAATTTGATCCTCTGATATGATTAAGTTAACGCTCCGAGATAATCAAGCTAAAAGTCCTGAGATAATCAGGTTTAAACACCAGGATCATCAACTTTACACTCTGGGATAGTGAAGTTAACCGTCAAGTTTTGACACTCCATGGATGGCACGCTACACCATCTAAGGGGCTGTCCCATAGTTAAAACTCAAATATATTCAGTCTAACACTCTAGATGTTCAGGCTGACTAGCCATTTTTCTCCGTGTGGGGACTACCAAAGTGGAGTTGATTTTAGAAAGCGAGATTAGCGCAGCTTTAAGATCAAAATTCAAGAATAAATCATGAATTATTTCATATGACATACATTGAATCAGGAATTAATTCAAACGGTTTAGAAGAAGCGGTTTAATCATACTTGAAACCGGTGACTACGTTCCTGAATTGCAATTAAATCAGGATTAAATCATGATTGGTTTGCCATAGTTGAATTGAATCAAAATTTACTTCTGAATAAGGGATTAAATTAGGATTGACTACAGCATATATGACTGAATGAGAATTGAGTTCCTAGTTTTAATTCCAAAAACTAGAATAGCATTTTGCTCAAATAATATCTCAAGCTAGTGCTATATTGGATTGCCAAGAAAAGTTTAAAATAAACTTGTATGGAGCTACTATAACTGAATAATGACTAGACGAAGCCAAGCAGACTCAAAAAGGCTTAAATAAAATTTCGCCCATCTCCCTAACATTTAAAACAATTTTAGAAATGAATTTGAAAGAGCAGCATGAAAAATAAGATAGGTTTCGCCATAGGGAAGGGTTAAATTCCGAGTTCTGGAATGGGAAGCTGGAGTCCATTAAATATTTCCGAACTCGAATACGAGTATCATTTCGACGTGAAACTGCCAAAGAGGAAGAGCGAGCTCGTCGGTTGAGGGTGAAATAACCGTTAAATAAGTAAACGACAGCCCAAGGGGTGAAGGGAAACGTGATGTTGTATCTCCGCTCTTGCGGGGAATCGACTCCCGCCTCCGCCATTGATGTCTCGCGTCAAAAGAACGCCATAGAAACAGTTCGGACAGTTGCTAAATGACAAGTGAGAAGCAGAAAAGGAATTGAAACAAATGCATCGTCAGCAGTTTTTTTCACTAAAAAATGTCGAGGATTCAGTCAGGCGAAGCTTTTATCAAGGCAGGATGTCTAACAGCATTCACGTGGATCGGTTTTGTTAAATTCGCAGTTTTCTTCTTATTTTTAGCCTCGCGGATTCAAATTCGTGTTTCAGTTGAAATTCAGTTAAAAATTGGAATAATATAGGGTAAATATATGAAAGAGGGTGAGAAAAATCTAATTTAGAAGCTGTGGGATGAAGCTGAAAAAAAAAGAATTCCTGAATTTCCAAGTTCAACAGATGCACCGCAATGCAGTCACGCTTCTCATATTTGCTGACTCGGCACGCATAAAGAGGAGGCTTTTATTCGTGTTATTTATTCGTTGCTCACTCGAGATAGAAAGGATGCAATTGACACAATATATGATTGCGATTTGGCTCCTATGATGTTATCTGCATAGTTGTTGCAGTTTCGAATTGTTACGACTCTCTTGAGGCCTAAAAATTGAGAGCAGCTGATTCGGTTGCTTATTTTGATCAATTCAATAAATAAGAAACATAATTTTAAACGTAATCAGGACTGAATAAGGGCTTGACTTCCGAAGAAGGGATTGAATCAGAATAGATTTCAAAATGTGACGTTGATTAAGAATTGTGTCAAATTTGACTCCTAAGGGGGGAATGAATCATCATTGACTTCAGAATATACGACTAAATTGAGCGAGGAGCAAGAATATATCAGAAATGACTTTAGAATGTAGGCTTGAGTCATAATAATTGTTTTCGGAATCTGGGATTAAATTGAAGTTTATTTCAGGAGACAAGATTAAATCAGAATTCAAGGATCATTGACCTTAAAATTACGGTAGGCGAGGTTGACTTGAATCAGGACTGACTTCAGGATTTGGGATTGAATAAGGATTGGATCAAGATGAAATTAAAACTAATTGCAAACGGCAATTTAAATTTAAATTAATCTTAAACAGCAGGATTGAATCAGGAATACCTTGTGATTGTCGAAATCATTTATAATTAATGTAAAAAGACAGGATTGGATTAGGATTGATACAGAACTGACTTCAGCAGGTGCTCTCAAATCCAAATTGATTATAGAAGGTTGCAATTATTCAGGATTGATACAGAATTAATCTTAGAAGACCAGATTAAATTTGGGCTTTTTTGCAGAAAGTAATATTCAATTAGGGTATCTATACCATTAAACCATTTCCCTTTCAGGGTAAGCGTCACACTACCCGATTCGGGTAGTGTTTCTAGGTTTTTCTTGTAGTTATAAATAACTACAAGTGTGGGCTCACCACACCCACGATGTGCCAACAGCACTCATGTCAGTATTCTTGAATGGTCACCCATCCAAGTACTAACCGCGTCCAACGCTGCTTAACTTCAGTGATCTGACGAGAACTGGGTTTTTCAGCGTGGTATGGCCGTTGGCCATATAATTAGACCTTAATCAGGATTCACCTCCGAAAGTATAATTGAGTCAGAATAACGGTTTTGAGAATCTGGGATTAAGAAGAAGGACTTGAATCTAAAATTAAGTAAGGAGAGATTGATTTCAACCCTGACTGAATTCAGGATGTGGGATTGAATCAGAATTGAATCAAATCTAATTCCAAAGGATTGAATTAGAATTGAAATGAGATTGAGTTCTGCAGATGCAACTGAATCTGAATTGATTGATTGAATTAAGACTGATCAGAATTGATATGAAAAAGTGAGGTTGACTTTGGAATGTAGAACTGAGGCAAAATAACTGGTTCTAAAGTGGCCGATGCAGAATTTTCTTTAGAATTCACATCAGAATCAAAAATTAAATCAGTACTGATTCCAGGGGGTTGGATATGGAATTATATTAGAATTAATATCAGAAGATGAAATTAAATAAGAAGTGACTAGCCTTGAAGCTGCGACCGAACATTCCAAAGTTAAAATTGTGCATTCTACTCGACTAGATCGAACCGAAATTGAATATTAAGTAGCTATAATCAATAATCGATCTAATGCCTCTGGCTTGATGTAATAATAACAACAACATTATAATGTTCTGACAAGGGAAAACTCTCGGGGCTAAGCGTGAAGGTATTAAGGGAACGGAAGTGCTTCTCGATTGGATCAGGCAATAGGTAGAAGGTAGTAGATACATTCCGACTTTCAAGTTGAGCTAAATTCGCCCGCAGCGAGGCATTTTGCTAAGCATAAGCATTTGCATAACCCAAGATTGACTTTAAGTTCCATAACCGCCCAGGCTGGATGCTGAAACGAAGTTGGGGAGTGGCTGAGCGCGTACGTTAAGCCACAACTAAGCGCACCCCTACTGGTAAGGTCCCACTGTCGAGTTCAGGCACCCCTTATAACAGCTCTCCGAACACATGCGCCTCCCAAAATACACTTCAACACGTTCCCGTGAACTTGCACTTGTGGCTCGTAAAGGGTGTTTACTAATTCCCCCGAGCGTCTAGCCAAGTCGACTTTTCCTCACTGTATCCGCATTATACTACGAGGAATTAGTATGCTATAAAAGGGAGTCTCTATATGGGAAAAAAATAATTTAGAGAAATTTTGTTTCATTTTATTGACCAAAATGGTCACTGAACCAAACCTTTTTGGGTAAAAATCTAATTTGATCCCAGCTTCGAAAGACTAAATCACTACACACTAAATCTTATATTTGGGAGACATTCCTGATTGAATTCGATTTTTCTCTCAATGAGATCGTGAATCAATCCTAATGCATCTGATCATCTACAATCAAATCTGATTCAATTAGATCTTCTGAACTCTGCTTCAATTCAGTACTATATTCAGATATCAATATTGATTCAATTTCAATTTAATCATGCTTGTATCCGGATTCAATTCTGATGGAATTCCATTTTCTAAAGTCAAATCTGATTCAATCTTACTTTTCAAAAACAATCCTGATTCAAACTTATTTCCTGATGTAAATTCTGAATCGATTGCACTACCTGAAATTGCTATGATTGCATCCTATGTTATAAAATCGATTCTAGTTCTAATTCCTGATTGAATCGGATCTCCCAAAATCGATTTTGATTCAATCGCACTTTTTAAAAATGATCCTGCAACCCTCAATTATTTTCTGATTTGATATTATCTTCCAAAATAAAGTCTAGTTCAATCCTAGTTTTTTAAAAGACAATTCTGATTCAATTCTCCTTTTCAAAGACAATCCTGAATCAGCCTCATTTTAGGATGTAAATTCTATATCAATTGCATTTTCTCAAATAAATCTGATTCAGTTTGGTCTTCTGATATAAATTCTAATTTAATCCTAGTTTCTAAAGCCAATTATTCTGACTAAATCCTATATTCCGAAGTCAATCCTTTGATTTAACCAATTTAATCATGCTTCTATCCTCATTCAATCTGATCTTCTGAAATTATTTCTGTCTTAATCTCACATTTTAAGAATATTTCAGACTCAATCTCACTTCCTAATCCTAATTATAAATTAATTGTACATCTTGAAATATTTTCTGAATCCATCTTACTTTTTAAAATTAATTCTTAATTAATCCTGCATTTAGTAGTAAATCATGATTCAATCTGATCATCTATATTTAATTTTAATTTAATTCCAGCGTCTGAACATAATTATTCTAACTATATTTCACCTTCGCCAGTCAATACTGATTCAATCTCGCCTTTTCAAGTCAAGCCTGATTGAATCCCTCGGTTTTGAATCTATTTAAATTTATTTCAGGCACAATTTTTTAGATAATCATAATTTAATCCCATCTTCTGATTTTAATTCTGAATCAACTCTATTTACTAAAATATTTCCAGATTTGATCTTGTATTTGGAAATCAATTCATATCCAATCCGACATTCAAAATTCAATTATGATTCAATCGGACCTTTCAAAATAAATCATAATTCAATCCCAGTTTACGAAGACAATTAAACTGACGCAATCCTAAATTCGAAAGGCAATTCTCTAATTCAATTTCAATTTGATCTTCCTTCCAGCCTCATTCAATTCTATCTACAGAAATTAATTTTTAATGAATGCTACTTCTTAAAAGTAATCCTATTTCAATCCTACTTCCCGAAATTAATTCTGAATAAATGCTACCCCCTCAAATATTTCCCGATTAAATGTGATATTCTGAAATTGATCATACATGTCCTACATTCAAAAATCAACAGTGATTCAATCTGATCATCTAAAATAAATTAATTCAATATCTGATTCTGGACAAAATTGTTCTGAATCTATTTTACATGCGGAAGTCAATCATGATTCAGTCGTTTTTTTCAGGTCAAGCCTGATTGAATCCATCGGTTTAATTTTTGACCCACATTCGGTCCTGATTCTTTTCCATGCTTCTAAAAACGATTCCAATTCAATCCTACTTTTAAAAAAACCCTGATGAAATCCCATCTTCTGATTTTAATTATCTATTGATTGTACCTCCTAAAATGTTTTCTGATTTACTCTTATCTTTGCGAATCAATTCTTATTTAAGCCTACATTCAGAATTCAATTATGATTCAGTCTGGTCTTGTGAAATAAATTCTTATCCAATCCCTATTCTGAAGACAATCAGTCGGACAAAATGCTCCATTCGCAAATCAATCCTAATTTAATTTTAGTCGCACTTCCTGATGTAAATTCTTAATTGATTATACATCCTGAAATATTTCCTATTTCAATATTATCTTCTCAAATCGATTCTTGTTCAATCTTACATTCGGACGCCAATCGAGATTCAATCTGATCATCTCAAATCATTGTAATTTATTTGTAGATTTTAATAAAAATAATTTTGTAACAAAATTCTTACATTCAAAGTCAATCCTGTTTTTTTTTTAACTGATTCAGTCGTAAATCTTCCCCACACTTCTGTAGACAATTCTGATTCTATTCTTCCTTTTAAAGTTAATTTTTATTTAATTAATCATTTTTCAACCCGGCCTTCTATGATCAAATCTAATGAAATTACACTCTTAGAAAATGATCCTGATTCAATCGCACTTTCTGATGTTAATTTTAAATCACTAGTATTCCCTGGAATAACTCCTGATTCAATGACAATTTCTGAAATAAATTCTAAATTAATCTCACCTTTTGAAGCCAAGCAGTTGAATTCCCCGGCTTTAATTAAGTCATGATTCAACATTATTTCCAATGTTTAATCCAAAATAATCTAAAAAACTTAATCAATTCCAATTTATTATTAATGCCTTACCAATCTAATTGGATAAAAAATACACACATTAATTTATTCGTGAGAGAATAATTCGTGATCTACCTCGTCTTTTTTGTTTCGCTGAGAGTTGGTTGTTCTTTTGAAAACAAAATTAAACCGAGCGAACGCAATCCTGGGATGTCATAAATTCGAGCGGGGGCGTCGGAACGCGTGGCGTCGATTGAAATCGTACTCACGTCTCGCAATGCATTATAATGCATTTTACGCGTGACAGTTGTTACGGTTCGATTGATTTGTCACCATGCATTTATACTCACACATCAACGAATCTGCGCATACAATTTCAACAATATCCTTGATACTGTGGTTATTTTCAACATATTCCTGTACATTCTATCTATTGTAATATTTGCAGAAACATTAAAAAAACGCATTCTTCAATCTAGAAAGGAAATATTCTCGCGAGAAATTCAAGCTTCACGCAGAAGAAGTGAATAAATCAAACTATCAAAATCCTTGGTACACCTCATTCTAATCTTGTTTAAAAAATGTTAAACATGATTGTATTTAATAAGGTAAACTCTTTTAATCTTTTGAGCTATGTGTTTTGAAATTTCGATATTACAGACTTTGAGATACGGCCAACGGCCATACCACGCTGAAAAACCCAGTTCTCGTCAGATCACTGAAGTTAAGCAGCGTTGGACGCGGTTAGTACTTGGATGGGTGACCATTCAAGAATACTGGCATGAGTGCTGTTGGCACATCGTGGGTGTGGTGAGCCCACTTTTGTAGTTATTTATAACTACAAGAAAAACCTAGAAACACTACCCGAATCGGGTAGTGTCACGCCTACCCTGAAAGGGAAATGGTTTAATGGAGATTATGAAATTTCTAATAATTCCTTATTTAGATTATAGCAAATTTATGGAGCTCATGTATCACGCGATGCGATAATTTCTCTCTTATTTTGAAGGATTTTCTGATTTAATGTCTTGATAGTGTTAAAATTGGCAGAGAGTTTGATTATATTAGTAAATAATTGAAAATAAATGTATGGTTTTATAAAGGAATCACAGAGCAAATTTTATTTCTTCGTACAAATAATACTAAAGTAAATTGGAGATTGATAATATTTTCTTTTAGGTTCGTTTACCCTATTTTCTGATCAATTGAGGTCGGGAAGGTTTGATCGAAGGAAATGTCTAGAATCAAGTCTTTGATACCCAGACGGACATGATTCTAAAAAGTCAGTTTGCATACTCTGCAAAAATAAGTACGCGTTCAAGTCTTTGAAAATGAGATTCTTTGATCGATTTTTAATGTCAATTCTGACTTTGAATAAGTCCTTATTGCTCGGTGCGGGAAGCCACAAGAGCCATGGGTTTAGAGTCCTTTCGTAAATCCTACATATCGTTTGCTCAGTCGTTGAAGCCCCTTCTATTCTAAGCCGGAAGCCGATCGAAAGATTGACTGTAGATCAAAACTTGTTTGCTAAAAATACTGTACAGTTCAGAGAGAAAAAGATTTACTTCTCACGGGCGCTTAGGATATAATTACAACTGTAGAATTCCGAAGTCAATACTGATTCAAATACCATATTTTGAACTAAATTCTGATTCAATCGAATTTTTTCAAGTCAATCCTAATTCAATTTTGATTCAATCCAACACTTCAAAGTCAATCCTGATTCAATTGAAGATTCCGCAGTCAGTCCTAATTCAATTTTACCTTCTGATTTCAATCCTGATGCAGTTATAGCTTAATCAGCAGATGATAACTCAATTGTAATTGATCTTCATACTCTTATCTCAATTGATATGATTCAATCGCACTCTCTAAAGTCAATTTTGATTCATTTCCTGATTGAATTTAGCTTTCACAAATCAATTAAAATTGCAATACTATAATTAGACGTCAATCTTAATACAATCAAAATTTATCAAGTCAATCCTATTCAAATCTTCATGTGAACAGACCCTCTGAACTCCAGCTTCGACAGTCAGTGTTGACTTTTCGGTTTAATCTCAACGAAGAAAACAATGCCTAATTAAGATATATTTTAACCACACCCACTAAATTCAAATTTTGTTCATTCCCTGATTCTATAATAATCCATAATTGTATAATCGGAGGTCAATCCAGATTCAATCCCACCTTATGAAGTGAATTTAGATCCATTCCATATTTTCAATCAAATCTGACTTTCCCTAATCCATGCTGATGCAATCCTATAATCAGAATTCAATCCAGATTCAATTCCACTTTCTGAAGTCAATTTAGATTCATTCCGTATTTTCAACCCAATCTTGATCCAATGGACCTTCCTGAAATTATTCTTTATGAAATCTTACTATCTTAGGTCAGTCCTCATAAATTTCTGAATTGTTTCCATCTTTTAAAGTTAATTCTGATTCCATAAAATATCTTTAACTGAATCTTACATTCTGAAGTTTATTTTGATGTAATGCTGATAACTTTAAACTAATACGTGATTTAATTTGAGTGCAATGCTTCCCATTGATTCCAAACTTGATATATTTACATTGTCTATATTGGCATTCATTTATTATCTTTACTTATATACGGTGTCCTTCATTCTTGATTCAATTCCATCTTCTAAAATCAAGCTATACCCCAACGATCATCTGAATTCAAGCCAAATCTACCCATTCTGATGCAATCCTACTTTCATAAAATTTTAATTAAAACCTAATTATTGTATCATTTGAGTGAAATTCGATAGAGGAAGAACTAAGTTAATAGTAATATTATTTTACATATAAGATTGTCTTCGATTTAACTGCTCTGAATTTTATGTTCAACTCAGATTGATGAGATTAGTTTTAAAATTCAAGAATTTTAAATTAGATTAAAATCAAATTCAAAATCCTATTTAACGTCCAATACTCAAGTTAATGTATAGAATTCCTGAAAATAAAACCAGAATCCAAGGATCAAATTTGGATAACCACCACAAAATGCTCCTTTTGCAATTCCTAAAAACAAAACAAAAAATTGTTTCTTTGGACAAAAATAAAAAAGAGGAAAGAAAAATGAGAAAGCAACCAACCAAATCCCCTTCATCTCTTTTTTATTTGTTTCGTCTTTATTATTATTATTATCAAATCACAATATGAAAGCACTTTTGTTCAATATGCACAATATGAAAGCAACTTTTGTTCAATTCATCCAAATCAGATTTCAAATGAATAGACAACTTATTTTGTTTTTGAATATAAAGCATTTCCATGAATTCTCTCTTTCTCTCATTACTTTCACTATGTAAAATTTGAACATTATCCCAGTCAAACTCATGGTCAACATCAACAAACCCTTCTGTATGTCTAGAAAGAACACTCTTATATGAACGTCCCAAACGAACATCACATTTGTGTTCCTCCATCCTAGTATTAAGAAGTCTGTCTCTAATTAAGTCTGTCCCACATAACTCATCTTACAGATCTTGCAAGTGATCTTGTAAACAACACCACCTTTTTCAAATTTATCTAAAGGGTCTATACAAAAAGTTATTATTGAATCCATTTAAAATGGTAAACGGAAAATATTATGAATATTAAATTTTTTCAACATAAATTCAACAGTTTTCGAAATTTGACCAAAAAACGGGAGAACAAAAGTAATAAAAGAACCATATTCTCTCAATTCCTTCTGATTATCTGTAGATAAAATGTTATTTTGTTTGTTTTTGATTTGTTGAATGCGAATTGTGATATATTTCTCAATTAACTTTTGTGGGTAATGATTAGGAAAAATGATATTCCTAACAAGATTCAAATTCTTTTTGTGAAATGAAACGTTGGACAAACCTAGAGCTCTGTCAACTAATTTTTTGATTACTGCAATTTTGTTTTGAAAAGGATGAGCCGAAAATAAATTCGAAATTCTCCCTGAATATGTACTTTTCCTATATCAATTGGTAATATAATTACCATCCTGACGTCTAATTACTTCTATGTCCAAAAAACTGATTTTATTATTTTTCTCTATTTCATGGGTAAATTTAAGTTTTGGATGAAAACTGGTAAAAGCATCAATAACTGCCTGTAACTTTGCTAGAGGAACACATAATAAGTTGTCATCAACATACCGAAAGTCAAAGGGCAAGAAAAAATCTAGCTTCTTGAAAGCAGAGTCCTCCAGATCTTCCATAACTATTTCTGCTAAAATCAGAGAAATGACTGAACCTTTGGGAGTACCAAACTTTTGCCTATAAAAAGATCCATTGAATTTGAAATAAGTTGTGTTCATAATAAAAACTATCCCTTTAATAAAATCTTTTTGACATAATCAAGTATGTGTTTTTATATTGTCCCATCTATTTAAAAGTTCCTGTTTAACTAAATCAAGGGGTATATACGGAAACATTGTAACAACATCCAAGGAAATCATTACATGGTCATCAGGAACAGTTTTTTGAATAATAGTTTTTTGGAATTTCCATCTATTTTTATTAATGTATTTTGAAGTTTTAATGGTGTCTTTGACAATTAAATTAAAGTTTTGTTCTAAAAATGTCGTGGGTCTGTTAATAGTTGAAATAACTATTCTCAGAGGATAGCCATTTTTATGAATCTTTCTCAAACCATAACATCTGGCAAGAACTGTGTCTTCGGTATTGATATCAGTCCATCTTATATCTTATCCTAAAAGTCCATTCTTTCTCAAATTGTCTAGCATATTGAATGTGTCTCTTCTCAATTATTTTAACGGATTTTCATTTAATAAATCAAATTCATCACGATTGGAAAGTAAATCCTCCATATCCCTAATATAATCTGATTTCTTCATACAAACTGTAATATTACCTTTATCAGCATTCATGTAAATTAAACCAGGGTTGTTTTTGAGAAAAAATTCCGTGATCATGAAACCTTCAGAAATTTTACGATCAATACTACTAATGTGCAAACAATTCTGATCAACAAAGCTCTTTGACAAGTGTAAAACCTTGTTTCGGAAATCTTGCTGATCTAATATTGGAATTTTGTGTATACTCAATTCAACATCTTTGACTATTTGCATCATTTGTTCCGACTTACATTTTATCATATGGTTACTGAAACCTTTACCTAATCTGAGAATATCGGTAACTGAATCAGGAATTTGAATATATGCCAAATTTACAAACCAAGGATCCCTATATTCTTCTTCAAAACTCTTGTGTAAATTTAACTTTTGCTCTTGAACATTAGTTGGTTGATCAATCAAAATAGAAAGTTTGTTCTCATGTTTTTTATCCTTGTTTAAAAATCTTCGAATGAGGAAAATCTGAAGTTTTAAAAGATCAATGATTTTATCTTGTTATAAACATACTTCTAATTCACTTCTAATTCTGGAAATTTTTACTTTTAAAAAATTGACATGATTTGAAACATCCTTGATCAGTAAATTCAGCATTGAGAGTTTGAAATTCTTTAAATCATGTTCAAATTGTCTATTGCAAAAATTATTGTGAAAAGCAAAATATCGAAACTTGTTATCCAAAAAAAATATTTTTTTAGTTCAAACATCATTTCTTCGACATTCAATCAAAAACCTTTTCTGAAGGATACTGCCTCTTAATTTTTGGTTGATATCACACCATAATTTAACCTTTCTGAAGGCTTCAGGACCATATGTAGCTTTGATCTGATTAAAAAACATAATGTTAAAAAAAAGGGGCGTTAAAATTACCTCCATTTCAAGTCAGCTAAATTGAAATTTAAGAATTTTAAATTAGAGGAGGAAGGGGATTTGGTTAGTTGCTCTCTCATTTTTCTTTTCTCTTTTTTATTCTTCTCCTAAGAAACAAATTTTTTTTTGTTTTTAGGAATTGCAATAGGAGCATTTTGTGGTGGTTGTTCAAATTTGATCGTTGGATTCTTGTTTTATTTCCAGGAGTTCTATACGTTAGATTAGTTTCAATTGAATTATCGGAAGATGAATTTGAATCAGGTTTCGAGGAAAAACTGTTAGCCTGGATGGATAATGAACGTTGAAAAAAATCATTACCATGAAGTACAGAATACCTAAATTTTTTCGAAGAATTCTGAATTTTAGTTTTAAAATTGACCAATTTAGAGGTAGGTTTGCATTGTAAGACGATCTGGATTTTAATGCAGGTTAAATACCGGAAGATCTAGAACAATATAGATACAAATATGACAACATTTCCAGAGAGAAGAAAACCACGATCCCGTTAGGAGATTCAGATGAAACCACGTCTCTGTTCCAGCAATAGTATACTCATTTTCTGTGGAGCATTTAGCATCGCTGGAACGAGCTTGGAAAATGAATTAATGGAATTATGAAAATTTTGTCTCGCTGTAGTTGGACATGGAGGATCTTTGAGTTCGTAAAACATTGCATTAAACGAAGGGCGGGACACTGCTGCATGTTACCGGCTACGTAATTCGACGCTCGCAATAAGATCGTAACCGTGGACTAGATGTGCGCTTACAAGGTCTGTTTCGTTATGTCATTAAAGCGACCTCGATCATAAAAGTTTCTCATTACGAAGGTTATTCTGGAAAGTCCAAGAGACATCTGAAGAGTTTAGGGAAATTATTTTTATTTCCTAGGGTTTGCGCCTGTGGGATTTTGCACTTCGTGCTCGATTATGTATTTACCTGGCACTATGCGTTCGGATACTTTCTCGCCTCGCGCTTTCGTGAAATCAAAAATGCTAGAACAGATCAATTGCCAAACTGTCTTTTTTTTCAAACAGTTCCAAAAGTTACACAGAAAAAACTGAGGGATCAGTAATGTTGCGGCTCAAGTAAAAGTTGGAATCATATAGAACTTAGGCTCTAAAGGAACTCTTATTAAGGGTTCCTTTTTAGTTCGTTCATATCCGATAGATGGCCATCAGTGGGTGCCGATGTTTTCAACTGCGCATGTGCCGAAAAGCGCGGGCCCATTTAAAATCAATAAATACTATAAATTAAATTGAATTATAGAAATACTTAGCTTCTTAACAAAATGTAATATTAATCTAATAATGCCAGTTTATATTATATCATTTTAAATAGTCCCGCGCTTCTTGTGCATGCGCAGTGGAAAACATCAGATTTTTAACTTAACCTCAAAACCTGTCACATTTCATGTACGATATCTTCCTTTCAAGAATGGCTAGTATCTATGATTTGAGTCTATTCATTAATTTTTTTCCAGTGCAATATTATTTAATTCGAATTATAAAGCAAAATGTGCAGCATTAACTTGTACAATCTTTGAAGTGAGTCAAAGCAGAAGTGACAAAAAGGCTCTATTATAACCATTTTAATCCACACTTTGGGTCTATTTAGAAACCATTTATTATATTGGTTTCCTTTGCAGCAAGAGAGGTTCTTTTTTGTTGCAGCCCCTTTGGAACCAAAAATTGGTTCTAATAGAAACGCCAGTTTTTTCTGTGTACTTTTGCGTGGACGGATAATTCCCATTGCATTTTAGCGCAAAATGTCCTACAGGAAAAAGAAAGAGGACAAAATTATGAGAAAATTTTGCTAAAAAAATAATCCGCTATCTTCCATAAGTTTTGAGTTGTGATATATATTAAAAAATCCCCACTTTTTTGGATTGTCAGCGAAAAAATCACTAAGGTTCAAAAAACACTGTGTACCTTTGCAACTAATTACTGTACAAAAAAGTGTTCCACAGGTGAGTAAAATTAAACTTAATTTGCTGTGCTTACAAAAAAAGAACAATGCCTTACCTATAATATATCATAAGTTATGACCCCTCCAAGTTGGCCATTTTTGCCTGTTTTTGCGGGCAAAAAAGTGGAGTTTAGTTTTTTCAAAATAAATCGTGTATGGTTCAATTTGCTTTGATGATACCAGAGGATGTAATCGAGTCTACGAAAATCTATGTACATCTAAAAAATAAAGTCTTTTAGTCCTATTATTTTGGAAATTGCAAGATTTCAAAAATTCCATTGTTTTGCAGTTTTTAATAAAAACGGCGAAGTGGTGTTTTTGGAAAATACCTCGTTTCCTGTGGATCCTACGACAAAGTTCCCACAAAATAAATGAAAGTGGAGTCAATGTAGCGTAAGTTAAAAAAAAGTGTCCCAGTCTAATAGGTCACGAGATATGACCTTGGAAAGTGCACTCTTCATGCATGGAGGCACCTGAACGTACGGTAAAGTACATGTACGGTCATATTTTGACATTTTTATCAAAAATACGTGTATATAATTAATTTATCATGTATAATACGTCTTTTTTCATTCTTTGATAAATAATTGTTTATAACAAAATCTTGTCATAACCACTGTTAAGTACTTTTTGAGTACTTTTGTGACAAAAAAGTGATTATAAGTGATTAAAAATGTGATTTTTTTTTCATCAATAAACAAATAGTATATTTGAAAATTGTTTGTGACAATGTCTTCTAATGAATACTTTTTCTGCATTCAATTTCATACTCACCACCAAAACACTTGAAATTCGCAGTGATTTCTGTAAATTGTACATAATATTCTGTGACCATTTTTTCGCATTAAAAATCAGGAAGTAATTGATTAGTTAAAAGTAATTACATATCAAATGTAATTCATTATTTTGAAAAATCAATAAATAAATATTTGAATAAATTGGTTGCATCTAAAAGTTCTTTCAATAATTTCATAAAATATTCCAATATGCTAAAATTAAGTAATTTAAAAATAAAGAGGTAATCAAATAATGGATTAAAAAATTATTTATTTCATTGAATTTATTAATTGAATGAATAACGGACTTTATGCATGAGTTTAAAATTGTTTTCCATTTTTTTTTTTAAATAAATACACATTCGCACAACACACTAGAGATAAAGTGTTTATACAAGATAAGTACTATATAGATTTCCAAGCTTGGTAAAATTTTCTGGAGTGACTGTATTTCTATGACCTGCGAAGATCGTGAAGAAAGTATGGAATTAAATTTTTAATCAATTATCATTACTTTTTTCCTACAAACGTACTCAAAAGTGGTTATGATAAGATTTTGTTGTAAACAATTATTTAAAAAAAATGATCGAAAAAATATATCACATTTGTAATCAATTAAAATTACTTTTCCGCCACAAAAGTACTCAACAGTGGTTATGACAAGATTTTGTTATAAACAATTCTTAATAAAAATGTTTGTTTCTGGATAAGAAAGACATATTACACATTTTCAATCAATTACAATCACTTTTTTACCATAAGAATAATGAAAAATGGTAAAAAAGTAACTATAAGTGGTGATAGCAAGCTTTTGTTATAAACAATTATTTATTTATCAATGAGAAAAGACGTATTGTACATGCTAAATGAGTTATATCGACTTATTTGGAATAAAAATGTCGTAATATGACCGTAGTTCTACTTTACGGTACGCTCAGGTGCCTCTATGCAGGAAGACACTTTTTTTGAACTTACGCTAAATTGACTCCACTTTCATTTATTCTGTGGAAACTTTGTCGTGGGATCCACAGGTAACAAGGTATTTTCCAAAAACACCACTTCGCCGTTTTTATTAAAAAATACAACAACAAAAAATTAAATTTTTGAAACCTTGCGATTCCCAAAATAATAAGACTAAAAGACTTTTTTTCAGATGCATGTACATTTTTGTAAACTCTATTTCATCCTCTGGTATCATCAACGCAAATTGAACCTGACCCGATTTATTTTGAAAAAACTAAAATCCACGTTTTTGCCCGCAAAAACACGGAAAAATGGCCAACTATGAGGGGTCATAACTTATGATCTATTATAGGTAGGGCATTGTTCTTTTTTTTGTAATCACAGCAAATTGAGTCTACTTTGACTTAACTGTAAAACACTTTTCCGTACAGTAATTAGGTGCAAAGGTACACAGTGTTTTTTGAAACTTAGTGATTTTTTACTGACAATCCAAAAAAGTGGGGATTTGTCAGTATATCATAACTCGAAACCTCATAATTTTTTCCTCCTCCTTTTTTCTGTAAGACATTTTGCTCTAAAATGCAATGGGAATTATCCGTACACGCAGAAGTAACTTTTGGAACTGTTTAAAAAAAACCGGTTCGGAATTTGATCTGCTCTAGAATTTTTGATATGTTAAAAGGGACCCCTTAACGAAACTTTCTCATTCAAAACATTGGAAGTAGGATTTTTTCGGGAACCAAACTACCAGATGCCTGGACTAATATACAAGCTTTATAACGGGCTCCCGGCTGTACCCGCCGTTAGTTTACTTTTTTCAACTTGACTTAATCTAATGTCTAGGTACTGTCAAAGAGCTGCAAAGAATCGATAGTGCGCAAAAATTGACTTCGAACTAGGATTCGATCCTAGGCCGACACTTTTTTAAGTCGACAAGCTGTGCGCTGTTTGATTGAATCAGTATTAATGTCAGACTGTGGGATTGAGTCAAGATATATAATTAAAACTTATTTTAGAATATAGGATTGAGGTAGGTTTGACTTCAAAACGTCAAATTGGATCAGGATTGGATTAGGATTGATTTCCATATTTTCGATTGAATCGATAGGACTATTAATGTTAGAAGTATATAAATATGGCATTTCGTTTTAATTAAATTCGATTAGAAGCGGGATTAAATGGAGATTGAGTTGGAAATATAAGAATGATAGCAAACTGACTTTCTAATGTGGGAGTAAAAATTTACTTTAGAAAGTGAAAATTAATTAGGATTGTTTCAGATTTGACTTTTGAGTGTATGATTGAATCATGATTGGCTTGAGAATGTTCGATTGAGTCAGAATTCGGATAAAAATTGAAGAATAAATTAAAATTGAATTAAGACTGACTGCCAAAGCTGGACTTGAATCAGGGTTCAGTGCAAAAGGTGTGATTGAATCAGGAATGATTTCGGAATTTGAGATTTCATAGCGATTGATTAATCTGAGGAGTAAGATTTAACTAGAATCCAGTTTAAAATATTAGAAATAATACAAACTGACTTCGGAATCGTTGATTAAATCAATATTTAATTTAAAAAAGTGAAGTTGAATTCGGACTGTATGAGGATTTATTTTCGATTATAGGGTTGAACCAGGATTGACTTAACAATGTTTAATTGAATTTGTATTGAGATAAAAATATTGTTGAAATGTTGAATGATGAGGTTGACTCAGAATTGTCGCCGTTAGTGTGGTAAAGAATAAAGATTGAATCAGGATGAACTTCAGTATGTGGAATTATATTAGGATTGAATTTTACAACATGAAAATTGAATTCGGATTGATTAATGAACGTGTGATTGAATCATGAGGTTTGTTAAAGGACAATGCTCCTGTTGAAAAAAAAACTAAAGAAATATTAATAAACAGGAGTTGATAGAATTATTGATTGAATTATTCGTCTTGATAAAATTCTTACCTCAGACGGATTTTCACTTAGATTGATAGATTAAGAAATTGCATAAAAAATCTCTAGATGGTGGAACTGAGTTAGAATCAATTTTTGAACATGGAACCAGATTGAATGAGGGTTAAATCAGCGTTAGCTTCAGATGTTCAGTATTGAATCAGATTTAAATTTAGAAGGTGACATGGAATCAGGATTGAATCAGAATTGATTTCAAATTATGGACTTATTTTCCGATTGCATCAGACTTCTGTGTAGAATATAGGAGTGAATTGGACTCGATTTAAGAATGTGAAATTAAATTAGGATTGAATCAGGACATACAGGAATCTCAACTGACCATGGAAGGTGAGATTGAATCTATCCTGAATGCTTGTCCCTAATTTAATTTTTTCTTCACCTATAATGCAAATTGAACTCATCTGAACTATATATTGACTTCAATTGATTACGTTTTGGTCTAATCAAGCCCCATGTTTTAAAATTGTTCTTCTTAATTCTACCTCGGAGCAATCTTTTTGTAATACATCCTACGATCTACAAATTTAAACTAAAAAATTCTCAGCAACCCCAAATACAAAATCCCTTGCATAATTCTCTTCCCACCCCCTTCCTTTAATTCTAACCAATCTTTTTGCGATTTTCTGTGCTCTCGCGGATGAGTGATATAAATTTCTCAACTATTCGAAGCGCTCGGTCGGGCGTAATAGAAATGAGAGTGGTTATTGAAATTCTTTGGGGGGCGGAAACCCATGGATTTTTTTTCATTCGACGCCATTCTTCTATCCGACCGCGTGTCTGGGATTGAGCCGCTTAGGCATTCGCGAGTGAGTGACGTGAGAATGTCTCTCCCGTTCTTTCAAGTTCCTCCGTCGCTTTTCCACGTTTCCCATTTTCCAACGAGAGAAACAGAGAAAAAGAGATCGACCTAGCCCAGTTAAGCGTATTCAAAGTCGAAAGCTTAAATCCACCACGGTGGAAATCCAGAGGAATTTAATGCGACGTGCGAGGACAACCGAGAAAAGTCCTGAGCTGATCTCAGCATAAAAGAGAAGATATAAATTATCACGATAGTCATATTTTTAACGAGCCCAGGAATTCGTAAAAATTGAAAGATTCTTTATTCAGTGTTTAAGTTACAAATCGAAGAAATCATTCCTCTCTTATTTCCCCTTTGTTTTTCCCTGAGAAATACATATTTACGGGAAACAGCGATTTAGGAGCATAAAATGTAATTCCAATTATTAATGATACTTTTCTTTGTAAGGTGAAGAATGCAATAAGAATGCTTGCGTTTCGCTCAATGTTCTTCGAGATTAATAACGGGGAGGAATGAGAATGTCGATAAATTGCTGTACATTCAGCTCCTCCGATGTAAGTAAAAGGGTGTTCTGGATCCGTTTACAGAAATCCTGATTTAGCTTGAAAATCAAGTTTTTCCTCCTTGAAGACTATTTAAACAAAATGCAACAATTTTAGGCTAAAGAAATTGAAAAATATTGAATAAAATTAATTTACGTTATGGCATTGTTATCTATGGTCAGTCTTGACTCTATCCGGTTTAAATCCTGACGTTAGAAGTTAATTTTGATTAAATTCCGGGTTAACATAATTTATTTTCAAACGAAAGTTTAATCTAAACCAAACCCACATTCTAAAGTCAATCCTGTCTTTTGTGAGTCAGTTCTGATTCTATCTTATTTGACTTTCATCTTCTGCATTCAATTATGATGATAATTTCTAAATCAATCAGAACTTTTTAAGTAAATTTTGATCTGAAGTCAATCTTAAATATTATCGCATCATAATTTATATCCAATCATATGATTGATTGATTGATTTAATTTCTCATTTGATTTCAAAGAAGGCATTAAATTTTGATTCAATCAGATTCTATTTCGGACAGTGGAATTGAAACAGAAATCAAGCACTTGGCATTTCAGAAAGTAAAACTGAGTTAAAATTGGTTCAAGATTGTTTTAAAATTGACCTAAAAAGTGTAATTGAATCATACTTGACTATGGCTAGTGAAATTTAAATAGGACAGATTTTCGAATGTAGGATTAAATAACGAGTAAGTTAAAAATGTCAGATGGAACCAATTAACCTAAATTAATAAAGTTTATTTGGGATTGGATGAAGATTATTTTGATTGCATCTGGAACTACTTTTGAGTAGCGGGATTGATTTATAATTGAATTAAAAATGTAGGATTAAATCTGGATTGATTTCAAAGTGTGGAAATAAATAAGGATGGAATTTAAAAGGACGAATGGAATCAGGATTAAGATTAAAATGTGGGAATGAATTAGAATTGAAATAAAAAGGTGATTTTGCATCAGGGGTAAATTAAAATTAAAACAAATAGTGTGATTGAATCAAGATCAATTCAGAATGTGCGACTAAATCAGGATTTTGTTCAAAATGTGTAATTGGATCGGGATTATGTTACAAAAGGAAGAAATCAGGCTGGAGGTCAGAAGGTGAAATTGAATCAGGGTTGACTTTAAAAACTATGATTGATTTAACATTAAGACAAAAAGGTGAGATTGCATTAGATTGGAATTAGGGTTGAAATAAAATGTGTGATTGAATCAAGATTAAATCAAAATGTGCGACTGAATCAGGATTTTGTTCAAAATGTGTAATTGGATCAGGATTATGTCAAAAAAGGAAGAAATCAGGCTGGAGGTCAGAAGGTGAAATTGAATCAGGGTTGACTTTAAAAACTGTGATTGATTTAGAATTGAGGCAAAAAAGTGAGATTACATTAGATTGGAATTAGGATTGAAACAAAATGTGTGATTGAATCAAGATTAAGTTCCAAAAATGTAATTGAATCAGCATTGAGTTATAATGTGGAAAGGAATCAGGCCACAGTTCAGAAGGTGGGATTTAATCAGGATTTACTTGAAAAATTGTGATTGAATCAGTATGGAGTTCGCAAGACGGGAATAAATCAGAATTGAGAAGAAAAGGTGATATTGTATTAGAATGAAATTAGGATTACAATAAAATGTGTGGTTGAATCAGGATTAAGTTCAAAAAGTGTGATTGAATCAGAATCGAGTTCAGAATATGGGAATACATCAGGATGGGATATAAAACTCAGAATTGAATCAGGATTGAGTTTTAAGTATAGGAGTTAACCAGAATTGAAATAGAAAGATAAAGTTGCATCATGATTCAATTCAGATCGAAATCAAATGTCTGATTAAATTAGGAATAGAGCAGAATGTGCAATTTAATAAAAATCGATTGTAATTTCAAAGAAGTGCAATTGAATCAGAATTAAAATTTGAAAGGTCGAGAATGAATCAGAATTGAAAAAAATGGCATCAGGATTCAGTTCGGATCAAAATAAAATGTCCGGTTGAATTAGGATTCAATCAGAATGTATTCTGAATTTTCTACGTTATTAAGGGTGTAGGGGGAGGGGGAGGGTATTAGTGCGCGGTGTATAATAGTGCGCATCTCATTGTGACGTCATGTGAATGTGTAGCACTGTAATTTACGGAAAAATGTGAAGATTCTGTCGCATCTAAATGATTCGCATGCTTTTCGCGTTTTTACAAACTTTTACATAGGCATGAAAGACGAATAAACGAATTTGGTAATTTGCTTAGCACTTGTGGGGGCGCCGGAAAATAAGCTTTGAAGCGTTTATTTCATTCCGAGTTACGTATTTTCAAATTTGGGGCCGCTGATTGGTACCTTCTGCGTATTAAGTTCAATTTTCATCATCCAATTGAGGTACGTTTTTCAAAAAACAGCAATAATATATACAAGTGTCAATTCGGAATTAGTGCGCAGTCAGCGTCGGATAATCGTGCGCAGCTGCGCGTAGCCGTGTTGATCGTTGTCGTTGTTCGGGATCAGATCTTTCATATTTCTGATTTGTTGCGAATTGAAAAGTGAATTAGTTATCGCTTTTACGGGATATTGATCAAATAGCGTGTTCTTATTGCCAATTAAGAAGAAAACGTAAATTGAAAATGCGCGGAATTCCAAAAAAATGCTTTTAACCTACTTAACCTAAGAATTGGGGAAAATAGAACATTTCATGTGCAAATTCTCTCAGTGTAAAAGAAATAAGCTATATCCAGTTAATCGATTTTGCTACGATTTTGCTACTATTTTGCTGCAAGTTAAATTATTTTCTAATTACTTTTCGAATGGGGAAGTTTACCACTCACCAGAGTGCGCGATCTGTTCGGGTCCAAGTTCTACGAAAATTTCGAATTTAATATATGAAAAATGACTTTTTATATACAAATAATTGATAAAAGTTTATAGTTCAATCGTAAAATATAGAGTCAAAGTGTCATTTATTCAGTTTGAAAAGAAAAAATTTAATATTTTAAGTACGGTCAGTTTTTCTTGCATAGTTCTGAATTTCACAAACATAACATTGTTGTTTACTGAAATAACGTTTCCAAATAAATTTTTTCAAAAGTTTTCTATTTTTTTATAGCGAAAACTGAAAAGAACCATATTTTCCCATTAAAAAAACTAATTGTTTTGGAGAAAAATAGTATTTTTTTTGTGGTGGAATTCCACTTTTTCTGATCAAAATTTTATCGGATAAAGTTTCTTCTCTTTGGTTGAAAATTTGTCTTTTATTTGTTTTTGTTTTATTTTTGGTTAAAAACTGATCTTTTTTATTTAAAAAAATACATTTTACGTTGTTTGTTGAAGATTCGTCTCATTGGTTTAAAATTAACTATTTTGATGAAAATCAGTTTTTTTCGTTAAAAATTGATTAGCTGAAAATTTAAATTGTCCGTTTTTGTTTGAAAATTCGCCTCGTTTAGTTTAAAAATGAACCATTTGGATGAAAATTTATGTATTTTATTGAAAATTCGTCTCTTTTGGTTGAAAATTAATGTTGATGCTTAACAATTAATCTTTTTGATTGAAAAATCATTTTTCGGTTGTAAATTTAACTAATTTTGAAGAAATTCTTTTTTCTTTTCTTGAAAATCGACCTTTTCAGTTGAAAATTCAACTATATGTTTGAAAATTGACTTTTTGTTAGAAAAGTATTCTTCTTATTTGCAAATTCCTTTATTTTGGTTCAAAATTCATTTCTTTGGTTAACAGTTTAACTACTTTGTTAAGAATAGTTTTTTTTGTTGTTAAAAATTAATTTTTTAGTTGCAAATTCGACTTTTTGGTACAAAATTAATCTTCTTGTTTGAAAATTCATCTGTTTGACTGAAAATTCATTATATTTGGTTGAAAATTTAAGTATCTCGTTCAAACCTCCATTTTCTTGGTTCGAAATTATTTTTTAAACTGAAAACTGAAAAGTGAACTATTTCATTTTTGGTTACAATTCTTTTTTAGTTGCAAATTCATTTTTTGAATAAAATGTAACTATTTTATTGAAAATTTGTTTTTTTGTTGTTGGAAATTAATTTTTCAACTTAAAAATTAGGTATTTCATTTAAAATTCGTCTTTTTTGTTTACATTCAATTGTTTTTCATTTAATATCAAAATGTTTTTTGTTTGGAATATCAACTATTTAATTTTTCGTTGAAAATTCATCGTTTTTGGTTCAAAATTATACTACTTTGTTAAAAAGTAATTTTTTGGGTTGAAGATTCATTACTTTAGTTGAAAATTCATCTCTATGGCTGAAAATTCATCTCTATGGCTAAAAATTCAACTATTCCATTTTTTGTTGAAAATTTTTTCTTTTTCAGTTGAAAATTCATTTCTTTTGTTGCAAATTATATATTGGTGGAAATTCAATTTTTTTTTTATCTGAAAATTTCACTATTCCATTTTTGGTTGACAAATTTTTTGTTTAGTTGAAAATTTAACAGTTTAACATAATGGTTCGAATAAATTTTGGAGTCAGAAGCTGCAACTCCTCTTTGAATTTTTTTCCGTAAATTAAGCCGTTCGGTTCGAAATTAATATTATTATTAATAATTTTCGATGTATAAAACCAAAATGACAAGTCTTGTCAAAAAATGGTTAGAAGAAATTTTTCGAGACTTTTTAAAAATATAATTGCTGTTCAAGACTTTTCTCGTGTTTTTGAGTCATTTGGTTCAAAATTTGAATTTTAAATTTTCCCATAGTGTTTTCGATAAATAAAATCAAAATGAAATTACTATCTATAAATGGCGGAAGCGAATTTTTGTAGGATTTGTTAAAAGATATAATTGGTATTCAAGGCTTTTCTCGTGTTTTGTGTCGTTTATTAAAATTTGAATTTTGGATTTTCCCATATTATTTTTAATAAATAAAGCCAAAATGAAAAGTACTATCTATAAATGGTTGAAACAAATTCTGTAGGACTTTTTAGATGCCGCAATTCATCGTTGAAACTTTTGTCCGCATTGCACGTTGTTTGGCTCAAAAATGGATTTTTTTTTTTCATTGTATTTACGATAAAAAAAATCGAAATGACAAGTTTATCAAAAATTCGTTCTGAAAAATCTCACAGGGCTTTTCAAACGCTCTAATTACTTCCTGCGACTTTTTCCCATATTTTACATCGTTTGTCTCAAAATTTAATTTTCGATTCTTTTCATAGCATTTTCGAAAGAGAAAACTAAAATATCAAGTCTTATCAAAAAATCGTTAAGGGAAAAATTATAGGTCAATTTTTTCAAGACGCCATCGCCAAAACTTGATTTTCGGCTTGAATAACTTTTGTCTGTCAATTTCTTTTCGTACCTTTCGTCGTTTTTCCACAAATTTTTCATTTTTATTTTTAATGTGTTTTTTTACGATTAAAACCAAAACTGCAAGTTCTATCAAGAAGTGATTTATAAAAAATTTGTATATCTGTTTTAGGTGCACAATTTTTGTTTAACATTTTTTTTTTTTCGTAGCTTGTGTTTTTTTTTAAATTAAATATTTTTTATTATCAATGTTATTTTTCACGACTAAAACAAAAACTACGCATCTTATCAAAAAATGATTTATGTTCACAAATTTTTAATTTTTATTTTTAAAATGTTTTCCGACTATTAAAACCAAACTGCGCGTTCTATCAAGAAGTAAGTTATAAACAATTCGTAGACGTGTCGTTTCTTTCAAAAATTTCGTTTTTTATTTTCAATGTTATTTTTTACGAATAAAACAAAAATACGCGCCCTATCAAGAATTAATCCTTAACGAATTTGTAGATCTTTTTTGGAAGCACAATTTTTGTCATCTCATCTTTCTGCGTATCTAGCATGGTTTGACCACAAAATGGAATTCTTGATTTTTCATTCATTTTTGTGCGATCAAAATTTGAATTTCCAATTTTTCAAGAAAATTCAAAAAGTTGTAATAATTATCGTGTAGGGCTTTCAAAAAGTAACTTTTTTCTTTCTCTGACTTTTTCTTATATCGGGCGTTGTTTGACTTAAAATTTTCATTTTCGATTGCTTTCTTCAATTTTGTAAATGCTGTAGCTCTAAAAATTTTCTTTTTATCGAAAAAAGTCAAGAGGATAAATTGTTCAGCTTTCTGAATAATACGGATAGCCATACATAATTTTTTTTTATCTTAAAAAAAAAGTTTCAAAAATTTAGAAAATGCTCTAACTTTTTGAATTTATATCCAAAATGGCTGGTTAACGATCTTGTTCTTTCCTTTAGGATTTAAAAAACAGTTTGCCAAAGCTCGATTTTATTCGTTCATTTTTACGAGTTATCGTGTTTATGGACGGACAGACATACAGACAGACGCCATCGCCAAAACTTGATTTTCGGCCTCAGGGGGTCTCAAAACGTGGAGATCCGTTGAAAAACTGTGGTGTCAAATTTCGGACAATTCTAATACTTTCTCACTCATAAATGATGATAATGTAAAAAGTGCGATTGAATTAGAATTAAATTTTTGAAAGGTGAAGAAATGAAATAATGAATAAAGTTCAAATGATGGAGTGGGATCAGGATGGATTTGAAATGTGTGATTGAATTAGGAGGAAGTTCAGAATTTAGGATTACATCAAGATTGAGTTTAGAATTTGTAATTGAATCACAATTGAGTCTATAATGTTGGCAACAATCAGAATTGAAGTGAGAAAATAAAAATGAACAAGGATTCATTTTGAATAAAAATCAAATGTCTGATTGAATTAGAAATGAATTAGTCTGTATGATTGAGTCAAGATTAATTGTGAGTTAAAAAAGTGCGATTGAATTAAAATCCAAGGCTGAAAGGTCGAAAAAATTGATTAATAAGCAAAGTTCAAAAGATGGCGTTGAATCATGATTGACTTCAGAAGATGTGATTTAATTTAGATAGTCTTTTGATAATTAAATACAATGAAAATAGTTTTATTCCAAATCAAAAATTTAGATTAAAACGGGAATGAATAGAAATTTAATCCAAAAGGTGAAATGTTGAAATAAATATGAATTGACTTGAGTAATTGGGGTTAAATAAGGGTTGACTTACAAGGGTGGAATTGAATTAAGATTGAATTGAGAAAGTAGGATTGTTTTAAAATTGACTTCAGATAGTGATATTAAATCAGAATTGACTTCAGTGGATGGAATTGAATTAGGATTGACTCTTGAAGGTAGGATTTAATCACACCTTTCTTCAATAATGTGCGAAAGAATCAGGATGATATTGAAAAGATAATTTTGAATCAGAATTTTATCAGAATTGACTTTCGACTTTAGAATTGTATCGGGATTAAATTAAAATATGTGATTGAATCAGGGATTTCGACATGTTGGAATTAATGAAAATTGTTATCAGAAGATGGTATTCAATCAAGAATAAATTCAAAAGTTGGAATTGATTCAGGACTGACTCAAGAAAGCAAGCTTAATTTAAAGTGGACTGCGGAAAGTGGGATTGAATCAGAATTTATTCCTGGGGATGTAATTGATTTAATATTGGCTCATGAAGGTAGGATTAGGACACAGTTTTTTTTTATCCAAATGTAGAATTGAACCAGGATTGAATTAGGTGACTTACAAAGGAGGAATTTTATCAAGGTTAACATTAGAATAAATGATTGAATCTGGAGAAGGAGAAAAATTGAATCAGGATTCAGTCCGAACTAACTTTAGCAGATGGGATTGAATTAGGATTGACTTCCGATGTGAGGATTAAATAAGGAGTCTCTTCTACAGGTGAAATTTAAACAGAATGAAATCAGAACAGAGGAAGGAGCGATGGTCCTAAGGGCTAAGGCGTAAACTTCAGACACCTACTTCCATTTGCGCCTAGAAAGGACGTGTGATTGAATCAGAAATTGATCGTGAGTTTAAAAAGTGGGAAATTTAAGAATTTTAAATTAGACTAAAATCAAATTCAAAATCCTATTTAACGTCCAATACTCAAGTTAATGTATAGAATTCCCGAAAATAAAACCAGAATCCAACGATCAAATTTGGACAACCACCACAAAATACTCCTATTGCAATTCCTAAACACAAAAAAATTTGTTTCTTTGGACAAAAATAAAAAAAAGGAAATAAAAATGAGAAAGCAACCAACCAAATCCCCTTCCTTCTCTTTTTTATTTCTTTCGACTTTTTTATTTTTATTAATATCAAATCACAATATGAAAGCATTCATAATATTTACCAACGGTTCGGTGCTCATACAGCACCCTTATCAAGGTAAGAAAAATTAGAGCAGGTGGGAACAGCGACGAACCAACGACGCTATCTCCTCGATACCTGAGATCTAAGTGTGGGTCAAAAGGCAAATCCGTTATAAACACATAAAAAATGAGAGAAAGTCAAGATTCATGAAAACCTATTGCTACATGTAATTAATATAACTAGGATAACTTTTGTTTCAGTTATCCAAATCAGTTTTCAACTTAATATACAACTTATTTTGTTTTTTAACATAAAGCATTTCGACGAATTCTCTCATTACTTTCACTATGTACAATTTTAAAATTATCTCAGTCAAACTCATGGTCAACATCAACAAACCCTTGTGTATGTCCAGCAAGAACACTCCTATAAAAACGTCATAAACGAACATCACTTTTCTGTTCCTTCATCCTAGTATTGAGAGGTCTGCCAGTCTGCCCCACGTACGTCATCTTACAGATCTTGCAAGTGATCTTGTTATTATTGAATCCATTTTGAATGGTATACGGAAAATGGTATGAATATTACATTTTTTTAACATAAATTCAACAGTTTTCGAACTTTTACCAAAAAACGAGAGAGAAAAAGTATTAAAAGAACTGTGTTCTCTCAATTCCTTCTGATTATCTGTAGATAAAATGTTATTTTGTTTGTTTTTGATTTGTTGAATTCTAATTGTGATATGTTTCTTAATTAACTTTTGTGAGTAATGATTAAGAAAAAGGATATTCCTAACAATATTCAAATTCTTTTTGTGAAATGAAATGTGGGACAAACCTAGAGCTCTGTCAACTAAGTTTTTGATTGCCGCAATTTTGTTTTTAAAAGGATGAGCCGAAAGTAAATTTAAAATTTCACCTGGATATGTACTTTTCCTATACCTATTGGTAATAATATTACCATCCTGATCTTTAATTACTTCTATGTCCAAAAAACTGATTTTATTATTTTTCTCTATTTCATGGGTAAATTTAGGTTTTGGATGAAAACGGTTAAAAGCATGAATAACTGCCTGCAACTTTGCTAGAGGGGCTCGGAGAACTAACTGAACTTATGGGAGTATCAAACTTGTGCCTATAAAAAGATCCATTGAATTTGAAATAAGTTGAGTTCATAATAAAAACTATCCCTTTAATAAAATCTTTTTGACTTAATCGAGTACGTGTCTTCATATTGCGTCATCTATTTAAAATTGTCTCTTTAACTAATTCAAGGGGTATACTCAGAAACATTGCTACAGCATCCAAAGAAATCGTCACATGGTCATCAGGAACAGTTTTTTGAATGATGGTTTTTTGGAATTCCCAGCAATTTTTAATAATGTATTTTGAAGTTGTAGTGGAGTCTTCAAGTATCAAACTAAAGTTTTGTTCTAAAAAGTTCGTGGAGTGTTAATAGTTGAAATAACCATTCTCAAAGGATAGCCATCTTTATGAATCTTTCTCAAACCATAACATCTGACAAGAACTGTGTCTTCGGTATTTATATGAATCCATGTTATATCTTTTCGTAAAAGTCCTTCCTTTCTCCAATTGTCTAGAATTTTGAAAGTGTTTCTTCTTAATTGTTTTAACGGATTTTCATTCAATAAATCAAAGTTATCACGATTGGAAAGTCAATCCTTCAAATCCCTGATATAATCCGATTTCTTCATACAAACTGTAATGTTGCCTTAATCAGCATTCATGCAAATTATATCAGGGTTATTTTACGGTCATTTTACGATCAATACTACTAATGCGCAAACAATTCTTATCAACAAAGCTCTTTGACAAATTGTAAAACCTTGTTGCGGAAATCTTGTTGATCTAATATTGGAATTTTGTGTATACTACTTATGATCGAATTGCCAATGCAAAAATTATTGTGAAAAGCAAAATCTCGAAATTTGTTATCCAAGAAAAATATTTTTTTAGGTAAAACATAATTTCTTCGGCATTCAATCAAAAGCCTTTTCTGAAGGATACTGCCTCTTAATTTCTGGTTGATATCACACCATAATTTAACCTTTCTGAAGGCTTCAGGACTATATGCAACTTTGATCTGATTAAAAAACATAATTTAAAAAAAGGCGTTATAAATGACCTCCAATCCAAGTCAGCTAAATTGAAATTTAGGAATTTTAAGTTAGATTAAAATAAAATTTAAAATCCTATTCAACGTCCAATACTCAAGTTAACAGCGACGAAACAACGGCGCTATCTCCTCGATACCTGAGATCTAAGTGTGAGAAAGAGAGAATTCATGGAAAGGCTTTATATTAAAAAACAAAATATGTTGTCTATTAGTTTGAAAACTGATTTGTATAAATTAACCAAAAGTTATTCTAGTATGATTAATTACATTTAGCAATATGTTTTCATGAATCTTGACTTTCTCTTATTTCTGATGTGTTTATAACGGATTTGCCTTTTGACCCACACTTAGATCTCAGGTACCTTGATAAGGGTACTGTATGAGCACCGAAACGTTGGTAAATATTATAGATGCTTTCATATTGTGATTTGATAATAATAAAAATAAAAAAGACGAAAGAAATAAAAAAGAGGAGGAAGCGGATTTTGTTGGCTGTTCTCTCATTTTTCTTTCCTCTTTTTTATTTTTTTCCATAGGAACAAATTTTTTTGTTTTTAGGAATTGCAGTAGGAGCATTTTTTGGTGGTTGTCCAAATTTGATCGTTAGATTCTTGTTTTATTTTCAGGAATTCTATACATTAACTTGAGTATTCGACGTTAAATAGGATTTTGAATTTGATTTTAATCTAATTTGAAATTCTTAAATTTCGCACTTTTTTAACTCACGATCAATTTCTGATTCAATCACACGTTCTTTCTAGGCGGAAATCGAAGTAGGGGGTCTGACGTTTACGCCTGAGCCCTGAGGACCATCGCTCCTTCCTCTGTTCTGATTTCATTCTGTTTAAATTTCACCTGTAGAAGAGACTCCTGATTTAATCCTCACATCGGAAGTCAATCCCAATTCAATCCCATCTGCTAAAGTTAGTTCGGACTCAATCCTGATTCAATTTTTCTTCTTCTCCAGATTCAATCATTTATTCTAAAGTTAACCTTGATAAAATTCCTCCTTTTAAGTCACCTAATTCAATCCTGGTTTAATTCAACAATCGGAAGACACTGCTAATCGAACTCTAATTCTATTTCACATTGTAAAAAAAAACCTGGGCCCTAATGCTACCTTCATAACCCAATATTAAATCAATTCCATTCGCAGGCATACATTTTGATTCAATCCCACTCTCTGCATTCCATTTTAAATTAAGCCTACTTTCTTGAGTCAGTCCTGAATCAATTCCAAATTTTGAATTTATTCTTAATTGAATACCATCTTCTGATAACAATTTTCATTCATTCCAATATCTCGAAATCCCTGATTCAATCACATATCTTATTTTAATCCCGATACAATTTTAAAGTCGAAAGTCAATTCTGATAAAATTCTGATTCAATATTATCTTTTCAAGATCATGTTGATTCTTTCGCACATTATTGAAGAAAGGTGTGACTCAACCCTACCTTCAAGAGTCAATCCTAATTCAATTCCATCTACTGCAGTCAATTCTGATTTAATATCACTATCTGAAGTCAATTTGAAAACAATCCTACTTTCGCAATTCAATCTAAATTCAATGCCACCCTTGAAAGTCAACCCTTATTCAACCACAATTACGGAAGTGAATTCATATTTATTTCAAACTACCTGATTTCATTGTATTTAATTATCAAAAGACTATCTAAATTAATTCACATCTTCTGAAGTAAATCATGATTTCAATCGCACTTTTTTAACTCACGATTAATCTTGAATCAATCATACAGACTAATTCATTCCTAATTCAATCAGACATTTGATTTTTATTCAAAATGAATCCTGGTAATTAATTATACTAGCATACCTTTTGGTTAATTTATCCAAATCAGTTTTAGAATTAATCGACGAATTATTTTGTTTTTTAATATAAAGCATTTCCATGAATTCTCTCTTTCTCACACTTATATCTCAGGTATCGAGGAGATAGGGTTGTTGTTTCGTCGCTGTTCCCACCTGCTCTAATTTTTCTCACCTTGATAAGGTGCTGTATGGGCACCGAAACATTGGTAAATATTATAAATGCTTTTATATTGTGATTTGATAATAATAAAAATTAAAAAAAAGAAAGAAATAAAAAAGATAAGGAAGGGGATTTGGTTGGTTGCTTTCTCATTTTTCTTTCCTCTTTTTTATTTTTATCCGAAGAAACAAATTGTTTTGTTTTCATGAATTGCAATAGGAGCATTTTTTGGTGGTTGTCCAAATTTGATCGTTGGATTCTTGTTTTATTTTCAGGAATTCTATACATAACTTGAGTATTGTACTTGAAATAGGATTTTGACTTTAATTTTAATCTAATTTAAAATTCTCAAATTTCAATTTAGCTGACTTGGATTGGAGGTCATTTATAAAGCCCCCCCCCTTTTTTTTTCTTTTTTTTTTTAACATTATGTTTTTTAATCAGATCAAAGTTGCATATGGTCCTGAAGCCTTCAGAGAGGTTAAATTATGGTGTGATATGAACAAAAAATTAAGACGCAGTATCCTTCAGAAAAGGTTTTGGATTGAATGTCGAAGAAATGATGCTTTACATAAAAAAATATTTTTCTTGGATAACGAATTCCGAGATTTTGCGTTTCACAGTAATTTTTGCCATAGACAATTTCAACATAATTAGTATACACAAAATTCCAATATTAGATCAACAAGATTTCCGAAACAAGGTTTTACACTTGTCAAAGAGCTTTGTTGATAAGAATTGTTTGCACATTAGTAGTATTGATCGTAAAATTTGTGAAGGTTTAATGATAACGACAAGTTTCCTTAAAAACAACCCTGATATAATTTGCATGAATGCTGATAAAGGCATTATTACAGTTTGTATGAAGAAATCAGATTATATTAGGGATATGGAGGATTTACTTTCCAATCGTGATAACTTTGATTTATTGAATGAAAATCCGTTAAAACAATTAAGAAGAGACACTTTCAAAACTCTAGACAATTGGAGAAAGAAAGGACTTTTAGGAAAAGATATAAGATGGACTGATATAAATACCGAAGACACAGTTCTTGCCAGATGTTATGGTTTGAGAAAGATTCATAAAGATGGCTATCCTCTGAGAATAATTATTTCAACTATTAACACACCCACGACATTTTTAAAACAAAACTTTAATTTGATACTTAAAGACTCCATTACAACTTCAAAATACAATATTAAAAATAGCTGGGAATTCCAAAAAACTATTATTCAAAAAACTGTTCCTGTTTACCATGTAATGATTTCTTTGGATTTTGTTGCAATGTTTCCGAGTATACCCCTTGAGTTAGTTAAACAGGCAATTTTAAATAGATGGGACAATATAAAGACGTGTACTCGATCAAGTTAAAAAGATTTTTATAAGGGGTTAATTTTCATTATGAACTCAAATTATTTTTAATTCAATGGATCTTTTTACAGGCAAAAGTTTGGTACTGTCATAGGTTCAGTCATTTCTCTGATTTTAGCAGAAATAGTTATGGGAGATTTGAAGGTCTTTCAAGAAGCTAGATTTTGTTTTGCCCTTTTACTTTCGGTATGTCGATGATGGCAGTTATTGATGCTGTTAACAGTTTTCATCCAAAACTTGAATTTACCCATGAAATAGAGAAAAATAATAAAGTCAGTTTTTTGGCCATAGAAGTAATTAAAGGTCAGGATGGTTATATTCTTACCAATTGGTATAGGAAAAGTGCATATTCAGGTAAAATTTAAAATTTCCTTACGGCTCATCCTTTTCGAAACAAAATTGCAGTAATCAAAAACTTAGTTGACAGAGCTCTAGGTTTATCCTACATTTCATTTCACAAAAAGAATTTGAAACATATCACAATTAGAATTCAACAAATCAAAAACAAACAAAATAACATTTTATCTGCATATAATCAGAATGAATTGAGAGAATAAAGTTCTTTTAATACTTTTTTTCTCCCGTTTTTTGGTCAAATTTCGAAAACTATTGAATTTATGTTAAAAAAAATTAATATTCATACTATTTTCCGTATACCATTTAAAATGGATTCAATAATAACTATTTGTAAAGATCCTTTAGATGAATTTGAAAAAGGTGGTGTTGTTTACAAGATCACTTGCAAGATCTGTAAGATGACTTACGTGGGACAGACTGGCAGACTTCTTCATACTAGGATGTAGGAACACAAAAGTGATGTTCATTTAGGACGTTGTTATAAGAGTGTTCTTGCTAGACATACACAAGGGTTTGTTGATGTTGACCATGAGTTGGACTGGCATAATGTTGAAATTTGACATGGAGAAAGTAATGAGAGAAAGGGAGAATTCATGGAAATGCTTCATATTAAAAAACAAAATAAGTTGTCTATTAATTTGATATCTGATTTGGATAAATTAACCAAAAGTTATTCTAGTATGATTAATTACATTTAGCAATGGGTTTTCATGAATCTTAACTTTCTCTAATTTCTGATGTGTTTATAACGGATTTGCCTTTTGACCCACACTTAGATCTCAGGTATCGAGGAGATAGCGTCGTTGTTTCATCGCTGTTCCCACCTGCTCTAATTTTTCTTATCTTGATAAGAGTTCTGTATGAGCACCGAAACGTTGGTAAATATTATAGATGCTTTCATATTGTGATTTGATAATAATAAAAATAAAAAAGAGAAGGAAAGGGATTTGGTTGGTTGCTTTCTCATTTTTCTCTCCTCTTTTTTATTTTTGTCCAAAGAAATCAATTTTTTTGTTCTCAGGAATTGCAATAGGAGCATTTTTTGGTGGTTGTCCAAATTTGATCGTTATATTCTTCTTTTATTTTCAGGAATTCTATACATTAAAAAAGTGCGATTAAATTATAATTCGGATAGTCTTTTGAATCTTAAATACAATGAACATTGTTTTATTCTTAATTAAAATTTTGTAATAAAAATAATCTAACTCTAGTTCACTTAAATCAATCTTCTACTCCTTTCTTTTCAATCGGATCCTTTTTCTCCTTTTTTGTCTCGGGATTTTATCCTCGAAGAGTGAAAATGCACGTCTCGTCTAATTGGTTTCATAGCATGGTACGGGAAGGCTCGCAGGGCGAATGGTTGGATTCGATGTCCTGTCCATCATACACAGTGAATTCTGTCGATAGCAGACTTTGGCCACGATCCTTTTGGATCGGTCCGAGTCGTCGTTTGATGTGGCACTGTGATATCGAGAGCATCGTCTGCTGCCACTAACTTCGATAATCGATACCAAATGTACGTGTGATGCCCCAACGGCAATGGAAATCGTCAAAGAAGGTCTTTTAGCTTTACCCGCAGTACGATCTGCGAAGGCACTTTAACGTCACTATAACTGACGCGAAATGCGATTTGAATCCGACATTAATATTTTTTTTCGATACGCCAGCTTTACAGAGAGAAAATGTCCGGGACACTTTTTCTTTGAACCAAGTACTCAGTCCTTTAATCGAGTTAGTTATACTTCTTCAATAAAGTTTGTTTTTATTGATATTGGAAAATTTGTTTCATCAACACTCAGAGGAAGATTTACCGCATCCGAGGGAAAATTTAACTTGGATGCAAAACGACTTAGCACTGGGGTCATCGAAAAATGCATTGGAATTTATTTCTCTCGAATTTTTACGGGTACTCCCCCCCCCCCATTTTTTTGAATCCACAAAAAAATAAATGTGTTAAAAAAAATAATATTCAGGTCTTGCAAGCCCTATGAAGTTTAACACGTATTTCCTACAAGAAAAAGGACGCGTTTGTATATTTTATTCAGATTTTATCCAATTAGGCAAGAATACACATGAAAAATTACTGCTTGAATTTCACCTCCATAAGTATGTTTTAAAGGGTCCTGAAAACACCCATTAGTGAAAAATTGAGTTTTGCAAGTTGTTGGCGTTAATTTTTTTTTTTGCGATTTCCACCAGTACAAATTGTTTCTAAAACATAAAATATTACTTTCTGCTAATAGCTAGATGTTTAAATAAATTGTTTAGACAATGTATTATTGTTAATAGCAATTTAATCTAGGAGTAGAATTAGAAAATCTTGTTTTTTTTTTTTTAATTTTTTAACTTGCTTTCAACTTATTAGTTACAGCAAGTTAATAATCAACTAAAGTTAACAAGAAGAGTTGTTCAAACAACTTATTATTATTTTTAGGAATACTATCTTTAAATAATGCTAGAAACATGCGATTTTTTTTAATTTTTCACTTTTTGTTCACTTTTCAATTCTAGTGTGGTAATGGTTAATTTACATTGCCAAAAATAATCGTCTGAACAATTTATTATTACTTTTAATAACATTCCCTTTGAATAAAGCTAAACACTTATCCTTTTTCAGAAACTTTTCACTTTATGCCCATTTTTCACAAACAAAATAATTAACAAACAAACATAATTATCAACACAACTTATTATTATTTTTAATAATATTCTCTTTACATAATTCTAAAAAGTTGCGGTTTATTCTGAAATTTTCAACCTTTTGCCCACTTTTCACTTATTGCGAGGTGATAATTAATTTAATTAAACGACCATAATTCTTTAAACAAAATCTTTTCCTATAGTAATGCGAAAGAGTTCTAGTTTTGCTGAAATTTTTAACTTTTTGCCTACATCCTACTTAGTGCAGCAATACTTAAAGAATGTTAACGAAAATAATTGTTTGAACAATTAGTTGTGACTTCTAATAATATTCTTTTTCAATAATTGTAGAAAGTTGCAATTTTTTCTGAAAGTTTCCACTTTTTGTTATATTACATTTTGGTACATTAACGAACATAATTGTTCGAAAAATTTATTATCATTTTTAATAATATTCTCTTTGAATAATGCTAAAAAGTTGTTGTTTTTTTCTAAAACTTTCGACTTTCTGTCCACTTTTCACATAGAGCGATATAACATTGAATTAAATTTAACAAATATAATTTGTTGAAAAAAATATTATTCTTTATACCTATCATCTCCTATATTAATGCTAAATATTTGCAGTTTTTTTGAAATTTTTAACTTTCTGCCTTCTTTGTACTTAGTATAGTAATTATGATTGAAAGTGAACAAAAATAATTGTCTAAACAAGTTATTATGATTTTTAATAATATTCTCTTTCAATAATGCTAGAAAGTTGCATTTTTTCTAAAAATTTGAACTTTTTGTCCATTCTCTACTCAAATTGAAATAATAATTAATTAAATTTAACAAAAATAATTGTTTAATCAATTTATCATTGTTCATGATTATGTTCACTTACAGCAATGCTGAGAAGTTGCAGGTTTTTCGGAAATTTTTAACTTTACTTTGACATTTTAGTTATAAAAAAATAATAAATGAACATTAGAAAGAATAATTTTTAAAATAAGCTCTTTCTGTTTTTGTTAATATATTTTTCTGACATAGAACCAGATATTCAAAATATTATTGAAATAAAATTATTGAAATGATTTTTGCGGATGTTCGCTTATTATTTGTTTAAATCTAAAAAGTTCAATTAAAAGAAAAATTAAGAATAAAGTAGAACTTTCTAGCATTACTCTAAGAGAAGATAGTTATTAACAATAATAAAGTGTTGACAAAATTTATTTAAACATCTTTTTGTTAATAAAAAGTAATATTTTATATATTAAAAATCATTTGTGATAAAAGATTCTGCAAATAAAAATAATTAGCGCCAAAAATTCACAAAACCCAATTACTCACTTCTGGTTTTTTTTGGGCTCCCTATAAAACAAACCTATGGGATAAAAGTCAAAAAGTAATTTCTGATTCTTTTTCCATGGCTAATCGTAAAGATAAATGTTGAGAATCAATTCGATAACCTAATATTGACGATTCTGCATAAAGTTTAAAAAAACGTCTTTTTCTCTTATGGGAAATACGTGTTATATTTCATAGGGTTTGTAAAAATGCACTTATTCTTGTGTGGATTCAAACAAATCTAGGTAGAATATGCATAAAAATGAAAAAAATAAAAAAATTGGACCACTCTACTTATCACGAATTCAAACCTACAACTTCCAACTAATCAATACTTTAATTCTTCGAACACAATTTCTGAATTAAGTATGAAAATACAATTAAAAGAATTATAAATAATATCTCAATTATCAAATATTGACGGAACTGAATTTGAAATAACCAAATATTGACTTCATCGCATATTTCATTTTCATTTATATTTTTAGCCGGATTTTAAAGACCCATCAATATTAATTTAATTATTATCCATCTCCATCAAATTCTCGCTTTCACTGAATTTTTTTTTAAATACATAATATCATCATTAAACTTTCAAATAAAAAATGTATTTCTTCTAATTTAAAATGTTACCATAAAGATATACAAATGGAATTTACTTTACCGGAGAATGAGAAATAGGAGGAAAAAAGATAAAAGAGAAAAGTGCGCGCATCCATAAAAAGGGTGCGTACGCATTATAATCTACTTATTGATCCGCATTTTATAATTATAGCAGCTAATACTTTCATTGTGTGTAAGCAGTTTAATCTGCCATAAAACACATTGCGGTCGAGAATAATTCTGCGTAAACAAAAGGGCTCGACCGTCGAGTTTGCCTGATTTTGAAACGATGAGGAAAATAAAAAGTTAGTAATGATGCTGCGGAAAAATGTTGTTTTCCCTAATTTGAGAAAAAAGTGTATTGAAAGTGCTAATATTTTGAATAGGTTTTTGTACAATACTGAAAAACAGCAGTACTCATTTTTTAAGTATGGACGTGCGGTCCCACAGACCGCACCATGGTTTTTATATGTGGGTCCTCCCTCTCCCTGGCCTTCCTCGAGATACTGCACGTCCACAGTAGCATCACAATTTCAAATTACTGTTTCAATTTGTTTCAATGTCTCTTAAACGCAAAAAGCGATAAATTAGTGCCGACGTATGGCCGTGCGACCTCTCCTACCACACCATGCTTCTTATATGTGGTATCTCTCCCCACTGGTGTAGGAGATTATTAATAATAAGAGTTAATAGAAGTTACTAATTTTTTACTTATGCCGATGTTCCTTTATATATTTGTACAAGATAGATAACAAAAACTTCTTCACTTATTCAATTAGATATAAAAATATACAGCGGTCTGTGGGACCGCTCACCTTGAAGTTTGAATTTTATCAGGCTGCGAAGGGTCTACAATGGTCAAAAACCATTTTTTCATGACTTGTTACATGGGAGAGCTTACGGGAGGGGTCGAAAATGACAATATGTCAAAGGTGATATGTCACAGAGCATAGGTCAATATAAGGGGTCATAGATCAAACGTCAGGAGTTAAAGGGCATGGGTCAAAGGATAGAGGTTATACAGGGTGGCGGAAAAGTATGGAAACCCCTAGAAATCTCTGTGGTTTGTCAAAAAAAAAAAAAAAAACCCAGGCAATTCTCAATGAGGAATCCGACAGTCGCCTTGTATTTTACCTTGAACCTCATTTCCAAGGTCATTTTGAGGTGAAACTTGTTTTTTCAAATGGAACCCCTATTTTTGGTGCCAGAATCTAAAAGAGCAGAAAATGTTACGTTCAGGTATGTGTTTAGGTCTACGTTTGAATCTACAAGTCAGGGTGGCCTCTACAGGTCAAATAAAGGTCAAAGTATGCTGTCATAGGTCCTTGCAGGAATCTCGCAGAATTAGTGAAAAAAAATTAACCCAGGTCATAACCTGTGTAACTTTCAACGAGGAATCCAAAGGTGACCTTGGATTTTACCTTGAGCCCCATTTTCAAGGTAATTTGAAGGTCACGTTCGTTAGTTTGATTAGGCTCAGATTTTGAATATTGATGTTGAAGTAAAATTTAAAGGTCATTTCAAATGGAACTCTTATCACCATAATCCTTCTTTTGGCGCAATCTACTCACTCGGGGTGCTTTTTTAGAGTGAGTTTCCCGTGCCTCTTACTTCTGGGTAAATCTTTAGAATGATTTTCCCTTGTCTTTGTTTATTAATGTGAAAAGGAAATAGTATTTTTTATTACTAACAAAATCTGTAAATTGTTTGAATATTTTAAGCGCCAAAAGAAGGGTTAGGGTGATAAGAGTTTCATTTGAAATTACCTTTAAATTTTAGTTCAACATCAATATTAAAAATCTGAGCCTAATCAGCCTAACGAATGAGACCTTAAAATGACCTTGAAAATGGGGTAAAAGTCAAATCTAAGGCCACCGTTGGATTTCTCGTTGAAACTCCTCGTTGACCTTGATTAATTTTTTTCACTAATTTTGCGAGATTCTTACTAGGTCCTACGACAGCGTACTTTGACCTTTATTTGACTTGTAAAGGTCACGTTAACCCTTGACCTAAACACATACCTGAACGTCAAATTGCCCGCTCTTTTCGATTCTGGCACCAAAAATAGGGGTTCCCATTTGAAAAAACAAAGCTGACCTCAAAATGATCTTGAAAATGAGGTTCAAGGTCAAATCCAAGGTCACCGTTGGATTCCTCGTTGATAGCTACCTAGGGTATCACCTTGTTTTTTTTTAACAAACCACAGAGATTTCTAGGAGATTCCATACTTTTTCGCCACCCGCTCGGTCCGGAGGCAAAGGGTATAAATTATGGGTCATGATTAATCTTTAACTCGAAAAAGGCCCACAATGGAATATAATTTGTATCTGAGTCTTAACTCATTTTCCATCGAAATATATTTGCAATTTTCCATTGCAAATGTATAGAATTAAATCAATTTAAACTTTAAATCTCCAAAATGGTATAATTTTCAATTTTAGTTCTTCAAAACTGAACTATTTCAAAAAACCATTGAAATTTGCATAATTTTTTATTATACACGTTAAATATTGAAGAACCTTCAATTGCAAAATTTAAAAATCGAATATTCCTGAAAAAATTTTTAAATTACATTATTTTAAACTATAAACATTCCAAATGAATAAATCTTCAATTGTAAATAGCAAATTTTTGAATTGTAAATCTTAAAAGTGAAGAATTTTTTAATTGTATATCTTAAAAATTGAAATATACCAAAAAATGTTCAGTATCATATACCTTTAAAATACACGTGGGTAAAAATGGTACAAGTTTCAATTCCATATTTTTAAAATTCAACAATTTTCCATTATAAATCTCCACAATTATAGAGCACTGCAATGTTTATCTTTCTAATGCAAGAGTTTTTAATTAAAAAAATTTATAATTAAAAATTTGGCAATTTTTAAGCTTCACAATTATAAATTCTGTAATTTTGATCATTTACATTTTAACTTATTAATTTTGGAAAATTTATAATCAAAACCTCTTGACTTTTGATCTTCAAAATCTAAAAATTTTGATTTATACGCTCTTAAAACTAAAGAATCATTAAGCGCAAATCTAAAACATTAAAAAATTTTCTGTTGTAAATTTTCAAAATTGAACTACGTATTCCAAAAGAACCTAAAAGTTACGTAATTTTCAATTAAAAACATTCCAAATTCATAAATCTCCAATTACAGATTTTTACACTGGCAGAATTTCAGATTGAAAATCTCGTGATAATTGAAGAATTTTTAATTCTAAACAAAAATTTAACTATTCTCAAAAAGGGACAAACGTACATACCTTCAAAGTTTAAATCTAAATAAAAAAATGGTCAATAACATATTTCCAAAATTCAAGAATTTCCAGTGGTAATTCTTCAAAATTGCAGAACTTTAAATTGTCAATCTTTAAAATTGAAGAGTTTTTGACTTTGAAAATTTAGAATTCAAAATTATGCAAGTTTTATGTTTCACAATTAAAAATTCTACAATTCGGATGATTAACATTTGAAATTCTTTTTAATTTTGGAAGATTAGTAACCTCCTGACGTTTGAACTCCATAAGCATCCAAACTAGAGAATTTTGATTAATTCATCTCTAAAATTGAAGAATTTTTAATAGTAAATCTTCAAAATTGAAATATTCCACCAAGAATAAAAGAAAAAGATCTTTATGACACTCAGTCAAAGAAAAGTTTCTTTCATTTCAAGAAATTTTTGTTTGCTTAAAGAAATTTCTTACGTTCAAAGAAACGGTTTCTTGTTCCCATAACAATTTTTCTTTAATCAAAAATGATTTGCTTCACCTTGAAGTTGTTTTCGGTTCTATAAAGAAAATTGTAAAGTAAAGTAGAATGCAAAGGACCGGGGCCAAAGAATAGAAGTCAGAGATCGAATGCCAGAGGGCAAAGGTCAAATGTTAGAGGTAAAGTGTCAAAATTAGGGGTCAGGATGATTCTTTAAACCGGAAAAATCTCCACAATGGAATATGATTGGTATTTGGTTCTAACTCGATGAGAGAATTTTTAGCAATCTACTCTCGTGGTCCCCTGAAGAAGAATAAGAAGAAGAAGAAAGAGAAGAATCTAACTTAATATGATAAGAGTGTAACAAAAATTATCATACAAGGACGCACGACAGGATAGCCACCAGAGTCAGAGGTTGGCTAGCCGCATATTAAGCGTAATTCGTACTGGTTTGTGCGGGGCCATACCACGAGGCAGAACTTAAAGATGAAGATTCATAGGTGAAGAACCAGAGGTCCTGTCTAGAGACAGGGTTTCAAAGGTCAAACGTTAGGTTTCAATGGTCACGGTTCAGGAATCGAATGTGTGAGGTCAAGGGTGATGTGCCAGAGATAAGAAGTCAATATAATGGATCGATCATAGGTCACACGTCTGGGGTCTAAGATTAGATGTCAGAGATCAGATGCTAGAGGCCAAATATTAGAGTGCAAAGGCCAAAGCTTAGATGCCAAGGCTCAAAATTAGGGGTCATGATTATTCTTCAACGCGGAAAATCTCCACAATGGAATAAGATTTGTATCTGAGACTAACTCAATATGATAAGAGTGTAACAAAAATATTGAAAGAACTGAACCACGGCAGGATAACCAGCAGTGTCAGAGGTTGGCGAGCGGTATATTATGCGTAATTCATACTGCGACGTAGCGTATCATTGTTCCGGGAAACAGAGGAATCCCATTACCGGTTGGCAACTGAACTCTGTTGAGGCTGCGTTTTAGTTGCGGTCGACGGAGCGAATCGTTGTTCAATCCCCCTCAACTCCCTACCACACCCTCAGCCACCCCCTCACAGACACGCAATGTCATCCCTTTCGCCCTTACTCGCACTCTCTTTATCTTCCGTCAGCCTTGTTTCTCTCCTCTCATCACTTTCTCTACTTTCTACCACTGTATTATTTAACCCCTTCAGAAACCGCCCCGTTGCTATATGTCCTCAATCGCCAGTGCATTCGCGCTGTCTCAACACCACCATTCCCTCTCATTTTCCATTTCTGCTTGTGTGGTAGCCTAGAGTGTTTCCCAGACCACGTCCATTCCCTGTCAAGTAATTCTCGACGTCGATCCCATCGAAATCACTCGACCAACGCGAATTCCAGGCGCCTCGAGTCTTGTTGGAGCTTCCTTTTGTATTTAATCGAAACGTAGATTATTGATAATGATTTTTTTTATAAAAATCTCCGTGGTAGAGTCCATATCAGCATTGCTGTTTTTGCATTACTTTAGGGATGATTTAAAGTCATCTGGATTAGGTTGAGGTACTTGGCTTATTGTAAGTTACCGCAAGCCGGGGCTAAGTGGCGCATGTGGGGGCAAGAAGTGCATCCTCGATTCTGCATTTCTAAATGCGTTATTTGCCTCTTCAGGGTAAAAAATATAGAGGTTTGTACCTGAAAATGGTTGAACTTTAATTGTAAAAGCTAGAAGAATCAATATCCCTGTCTAAATAGAGAAATAAGGAAGCGCCGCTTTCCTTCACATATGCGCTGCTTGGCCCTAGTTTACAGTCGGCCGGAAGCAGCGCAAAAATAAATGTTTGCAACCATTTCCATTAACATTTTTTAAAGTATATTAGTTTTCTTGAATTCTGTAGGACTCATTTGACTCTCGGCTTAGGAACTTGCGGCTTAGGAATTCCTAGAATTGTTTGGCCATGCAGTTTCTCAACTCAAGGGGCAAAGACGTTTGCGTCTCTCGCCTCAGAAGGGCTGCAGTGTGTGAGTACTCAGTCGAGTATATTGCGCAATATTATGCATTCTAACTGGAAACAGTTCAGGCGGCCCAGACTTTTCACGTTTCGAGTTTCCCAATTTAGGAACAAGGCTATTTGCAGGCAACCCCCGACACTGTTCCTAAACTGACAGTCGGGTGTATACAATTCTTTTAATGTAAATAATAGAAACTAACAACCTAAGTTTTTCATATTTACACAAGATTAAAATGCTCACCTGTCATTTTAAGTTCTGTAATTTGCATCTTGAAATTGGAATCAGTATCGATAAAAACCCCGGAGTACCAATTTTAAAGAATACGGATAAAACTTTTTGCATTTGTGTTCGCCATATTGGATCCATCATTTCGAGTTTTTGAATTTTGATATCAGATTTGGAATTAGCGACCTCGGTGTTTCCTCATAGAGATTTAGTTTCTTATTGGAATGAAACCTTGCATTTTTCCCAGCTTTTGTGTGGTTCTGGCCCACTGTGAATTGGTTTATGCCCAAGCTGAGTGGGTTTGTTTTCGCATCAAAATGATGGAAGGATAAGGAAAATCAGGATTGAATTCAGAATTGGGTTTAGCTGCTATTGGATCAGAGCTGATTTCCAAGAGTAGAATTGAATCAGGAGTGACTTGAAAAAGTGGGATTGACTCAAAATTTACTCTAGAAAGTGTGATTTAATTAGAGTTCATTTAAGCGGGTTTAATGCAGTTAGGATTATCTTTGCAATGCAGGATTAAATCTCAGTCCTTTTGAAATGTAAGACAGAATCAGAATTGACTAAAAAAGGTGAAAGCTGAATCAGAATTGTACCAGGACTGACATTTGGTTGTATGATTTAATGACCAATGTACAAAGGAAAGGGAAATAAAAGTAACTGTAATAATAACAGAGGTATCAGCTTATTAGGTACCGCAAGTAAAGTATACACAAAAATGCTTATTCGGTGGGTAACGAAAATAACTGAAGAAAAGATGTGGGAAGTCTAAAGTGGATTTATGCCAGGAAGATCATGTACGGATCAAATATTTAGCTTAAGACAGATCACAGAAGAAGTTTTAAGAGTAGGAAATAAAGTTATGTTCTCATGGCTATTAATTATATATATGGACAAGTGTCTAAGAATGGCCCTCTTCGACGAAGAAGGTGTGGATCTCGAAACAGTAAGGGTACGTGGGTTAGCGTTCACGGATAATAAGCTTGTTACGACAGAATCAATCAAAGGAAAGAGTGAGAAAACAATATGCAACATTGTCTTATATGATGAGAGAATAGAACAAGTTGATAAGTACGTATATATTGGTAGCCTATTCACAAGTGACGGGAAGATAGATGGGGAGTTAGATAGGCACATAAACGAGGGTGAGAAGGTTATCAGTAGAGCAGGGCCCATTATCAGAAGCAAAAATATATCAAATAAAGCTCAAATGGCAATACATAATTCTACATTTATACCGACTATGCTACACGGTAGCGAGACACGGACCTATCAAGAAAATAATAAGAGTAAAATAAACGCGATTGACATGAAATTCTAGCGAATTATATGCTGCAAAGCACTGATGGGCAAAGCGAGTAACGAGATAATCTTTGAAGAATGTTATGCAGAAGAGACACTAGTTGACATATGGAAAAGAAATTGGTTAGGATGGTTCGGGCATGTTAAGAGAATGAAAGATGAACGTCTAACGAAACAAGTGTGTCAAGGTAAAGTAAATGGCAGCGTGCCCAGAGGCTGATCGCGGAAAGAATTGTTAAAATGTGTGAATGAGCCCCTCATTCGAAGGGACATAAGAAGCCATAAAAAAAGGAGAACTTGCATGAAAAAATGCATAGACGTGATGGAAGCTAGAGAAGTATGCCAGGACAGAAAAGTGTGGCGCCAAATAGTTTATGAAAATTATCATTAGAGTGAATGACGCCTCAAAGAAAAGACGCTGGCTACTAATGTGCCCGATTTGGGAACCTCACATGACGATTTTATGCGGCTCTTCACTTGGGGTGATCGGTACAGAGATTGATCAACAACCTGGGTCGGAGCAGTGTTCCGGAACGAACCTATGATTAAAAGAAATAACACGAGAATTCTAGATCAATCTAAAAAATTTATACATCCTTCCTCACATTACTTCATTTTTTCACTGAGTGAGTCATGCCTACCCCGAAAAGGAAATTGCTTAATGATATAATAATAATGAAGGGAAGTATTTAAATTAACTTTGTAAGATAGGTTAAATCAGAATTGACTTGGGAAAGTTTGATTCAAACAGTAAGTTCAAAGTGTGGATTGAATCAGGATTGACTTCAGAAGCGTTTAATTAATCAGGATTTACTTCCCATTATAGGATTGAATCGGAAAATCATCTCAAATTGACTCCAGAGGGTGGGATTGAATAAGGATTTACATGTCCGGGCGAAATTGAATCAGGATTGAATTAGAATTGACATGAGAAGGTTCGATTGAATTATGAAGTTCAAAATATGGAAATAAATATGAAATGACTTTTTAAGGTAGGATTGAGTCACCGTTTTTTTTAAATGTGGGAAAGAATTAGAATGATCCTGAAAATGAGATATTGAATCAGAATTTCATGAGAACTCACTTTCGATTATAGAATTTCATCAGGATTGAATTAAGATGTGTGATCAAATCAGGGATTTCTACATTTTTGAATGCATCCAAATTATTATTAACAGAAAATGGAATTAAATCAGAAATAAATTCCAAAGTCGCAATTGAATCAGGATTGACTCGAGAAAGTACGATTGACTGAAAATTGTCTGCAGAAAGTGAGAATGAATCAGAATTAATTCGTGCTGTTGGAATTAATTTAAAATTGACATTTGAAGGTATGATTAAGTCACCGTTTTTTTATGGTGGGATAGAATCACAACTGTATCAGGACTGCTTTTCGTTTGTAGAATTGAATCGGAATCGAATTGAGAAAGAATTAGGGTTAACTTTACAAGGTGGAATTGAATCAGGATTGAATTATGTGTGACGTACAAGGAAGGGATTTTATCAGTATTAATTATAGAATGTCTGATTGTATCCAGATTGAGATTAAAAAGCGAAATGCGTGAGGATTCAGCTTAGAAGGAGAAATTGAATCAGGCTTTTGTCTGCACTAACTTTAGAAGGTCGGATTAAATTGGAATTGACTTCCGATTATAGGATTGAATCAGGATTGTATTGAGAATGTTCGATTTAATCAGGAGTCTCTTTTACAGCTGGAATTTAAACAGAATTAAATATAAACTGACTTTTGACGGTGAGATTGTATAAAGGTTAAATCAGGGATGACTTGAAAATAAGAAATTGAATCATAATAGACTATGAAAAAAGTTAATAAATGAAGGTTCTGATTAAAATGATAGAATGTATCAAGATTGTCTTTTTAATGTGAAATTGAAGTAAAATTCAATTTAGAGAGTGGGATTAAGACAGGATCCAATCACTGGTAACTCAAGAAGGTGAAATTTAATGAAACTTGAATTATAAATATATTAAAAAAATTTCAATCGATCTTAGAAGAAGGATTTATTTTAGAAAGCGAGATTCAATTAGGATTATCTTTCGATTATAGGTTTGAATCAGGATTGTATTGAGAATATTCAACTGAATCATAGGGGTCTCTTACAGCTAAAATTGAAAGAGAATTCAATGAGAACTGACTTTTGACGATGTGATTGAATCAGGATTGTGATTAAATTGTGGGAATGATTCGGGATTGTGTTTATAATGTGAAATTGAAGTACGATTGACTTCAAAGGGTGGGATTGAATCTAACCTAAATTATAAATGTGAGAATAAACTAAAATTTACTTTAGAAGAAGAAAATGAATCAGGTTTAACCTAAGAAAGTGCGATTGAATTAGGATTGAGTGGTAAATGGGAGAATGAATCATAAATGACTTTAGAAAGAGGGTCCAATCATGATTGACTTAAGAGTTTAGAAGCGAATCTGAATCGAATCAGGGCTGAGTACCGACGGTGAAGTTGAATCAATCTTTACTTCAGAAGGTCGGAATATATCAGGGTTAATTTGAAAAGATGTGCATAAATGCGAAAAGGATTAGGAATTTCCTGACTGGATCAGAGAAAATAAAAAAATTGACTGAGAATTAGTTTCTCTTAAAAACGAATTATATTTAAAATTTGCGATCAATCAGCTCGAGGCTGCTATCTGGTATATTCAGGTGGCAAGAGCCAGAGTTGCTAATTTGATTTTAAGGCCTCTCCAAACAATCAGCATATACAAGGAAGAGTTGACGAATCGCGAGAGCAAACTATTCCATCTATATATTTTCCCAACTCGAATCGATGATATACATCATGTGTATTCAGTGCTCTATATATACTGGATATATTTGTCCAGAGTATATTGGATAATAACGTATGTGCGTAGAATCAGTAATCAGAGAATATACTTCACGACACACTGCTTTTTAAAACACTTTGCTATTACTTCTAACTTTAAAATTAAATTAATTTATTCCGCGACGATTGTTAATAAATTAATTATTATCATTTACAATAAATGAAATGATATTCTACCCGATTAAAATTCGAAACAAGAACAGATAATTGATCCACCAAAACAGAAAAAGGAATCCAAGATCAAATGTCATCTCAGGATTTATGCCATGCTAATCCGCCCAATTGGAAAAGTATAGTTCCGGTTTCTGGAAAGTGAGAAACTCCTTCAAATTCTTGACAAAATTTCGGCTTTGGCATCCTCGGATTTTTAAGACAATCTACAAAAGCAAAAAATCAAGAGGGATGTATATCCCGCATTGTGGGGAAAACTGGTGGGTGGTTTAATTTTCCGGACGATTCGGGAACGAAAATTTAATCCCTGGCTGATTATTGATATGAACGCATCGCAGATCCCGACGGAATTATATTTGCCAACTAGTCAAATTGCAACTAGTATATAGCGCCAAACATGGACTAAGGGCTGTTTTCCTAAAGGATTTTTATACATTTAGTTTAAATAATGAAGATTTGAAATTTTGGAAAATTAAATAAAAAATTATTTTTTACTTGGTAGGGGCTTATTTTACTTCTGGTGGAGTGCCAATAAGACCATTTTTCCCCCCAACCGATTACAAAATAATACAAACAATTTTTTAAATACAAAGACAAACCAGACAAATCAAATTTTGTATTCGGAATGATAATTTGTCGAGCTGCAAAAGGGAAGGGAAAAGTTCTGTCGCAGCCTATCCCTTTGCTAGCTTTATGATTTAAAAAAAAAATTTCAGAATTATTCTATTTGAAAATTTATGATCAAAAAATCTTTTCTATTCATGTGTCAACTTTGAATTATGTCGATAAAAAAAGTTTTTCTGTTAGAAACAGATGATTCAAATATTATAAAGGAGCATAAATTTCTTAATCTTCAATAAAGTTTATTAATATTGTAGGTCAATCGATTCGTCTCGAACCAAGGAATCTTTTATATTCTTGCATCAACTTTGAATTATGTTGAAGAAAAAACTTTTAATATAAAAAACCGTATTTTCAAATATTATGCATTACCATAGCTTTCTTACTCTTCAATAAAATGTACCAATGCTATGGGTCAATCGATTCGTCTTGAATCAACACAACTTTTCTATTCTCGCATCAACTTTAAATTATGAGAAAATTTTTAGTATAAAAATCGATTTTGAAAATATATAAATTACCCTAACTAATAATATTGTAGGTCAATCGATTCGTCTCGAACCAAGGAATCTTTTATATTCTTGCATCAACTTTGAATTATGTTGAAGAAAAAAGTTTTACTATAAAAAACCGTATTCTTAAATATTATGCATTACCATAGCTTCCTTACTCTTCAATAATAAAATGTATCAATATTATAGGTCAATCGATTTGTCTCGAATCAACACATCTTTTCTGTTCTTGCATCAACTTTGAATTATGTTAATGAAAAAAGTTTTACTATGAAAAACCGATTTTTAAAATATTATTAAGTGCTAAAAAAATGCAACAAATATTTTTAGAAATCCTTCGGTCAGTTCCAAGATGTTAGTGGGAAAATAAGCCCTTCAAATTTCATCAATTTATCTGCAACCGTTTTCAAGTTATCGTTTTCCCCAAAAAGTGTAACATGCACACATCCACACATCCACACACACACATCCACGCTCGCAAACGCACACACTCACACACACATATCCACACACACACATCCGGAAGATTGCTTAGAACATTGTATTAGACATTTTTAAATTGAGGAAGGTTTAATTAAATGATTATAATTCCAAAATTCAGACAGAAGTCTTGAATGTTAACCTTTCTTTGAACGTCTTATTGATGTGGATATATCTCCTTTATCGAGATTGAGAACTTATTTTGGTCATACGTTCAATATATATATATGTTTATTTAATTACATATTAAGAATAAATCGACGTTTTGACCCGTCTTTGGGTCTTCTTCAAGGTAATAACATTATTGCAAAAGTGTCTGTAAAAACATACATTTTTGATAGAATTCAATTCGTACATCTAATAATAAATTTCACACTAAATAAAATAAATATGTGCATTAAAATCGGTACCTGAAACAAAATCGTTCGATGACATTGAAAACACAAACAAAACGGTTATCAATAAAAACTGTTGAAAATTTTTGTTGTTTTTACATTTTTTAAACTTATGTACTTGTCCTCTTTAAACAGAAAGAAGAGACTACTCGTCCAAAACGTTTCAAAGTCATTATTTTCAGAGAAAGAAAAATTTTGTAACAGTCAATGTTGTGAACTGAACCAGGACGACATTTTGAGAAAACCCATTTAGTACAGAGAAGGTAATATGACGTTATATTTGATTATATGATAGATATTGAGTAATTATAGTCATTATAGCTAAAGGCACAGCAACGCGCCAAAATCTTTGAAATTGAGAAAAACAAATCAATTTAATTAGCATTGATAAACATCATTAATATGCATTCTTTGAGTTTGTAAATTAACACACAAATTATTGTACTTTTTAATAAAAATGGATTCCATAATTTTTCTTTTGTATGTAATATTTTCTTTTGCAAAAATTCCGATGTTTTTAAATTCAAAATCGAAATAATGATCAAAAGACCAAGCATGTTGAGATAGGCCCGTATTATTATTACCGATTGTGCAATCTCTTTTATGTTCAGCAATTCGTGTTATTAGTCTTCTGCTAGTTTCAACTATGTAAATCTTTGAACAACATTTACATTTCATGAGGTAAACAACACCCGATAAATTTTCTATTGATTCTGGATCTTTTTTGTTGTTGTAGTAAAAATTTTCTTATTTATTATTGTTTTTGAAATATACGTTTACATTAAATTTTTTAAGAGAACTTCTAATTCTGTCTGATAACCTTGTATATACGGAAGAATTAAGCTTTTATCATTTTTATTTAGTGTTTCTAACCATTTTGACTTTTTACTATTACTAGAATTGTTATAAATTTCATGTGTTCTTTCTTCAATTATACAATTTATGAGAGGTAATGGATACTTGTTGATAATTAAGGTTTCTTTAATTTCTTTAATATTATCTTTTCTAAACTGTAAGTCACTAAGTTTTATGCCTCTGTTAATTGAATTTGTGATTAGTTCTATTATTTGTTCAAAAGGATGGTGTGAGTTGTAATTTAAATACTGACCAGAAAATGTAGGTTTTTTATACCAGTTTGTAAGAATTAGTCCATCATCTTTTTTTATCACTGACAAATCAAGGTAGTTTAGAGTGTTGTTTTCCTCAATCTCGTGAGTAAATTGAACCAACTCATCGATGCTGTTAAACACGTTGACAAATTCCTGAATTTTTTTAGTTGGAATTATAGCAAACACATCATCTAAATAACGTTTATAAAACAGTGGCTTGAAATTTAAAAGTGACAACGCTCTAGATTCTATGTCTTCTAATACAATATTCGATATGATTGGAGATAATGGAGACACTAAATAAAAATGATAAAAGCTTAACTCTTCCGTATCAGAAAGAATTAGAAGTTCTCTTAAAAAATTTAATATAAACGTATATTTCAAAAACAATAATAAATTAGAGAATTTGTACTACAACAAAAAAAAGATCCAGAACCAGTGTTGTTTACCTCATAAAATGTAAATGTTGTTCGAAGATTTACATAGGTGAAACTAGCAGAAGACTAAAAACACGAATTGCTGAGCATAAAAGATATTGCAGAATCGGTAATAATAATACGGGCCTATCTCAACATGCTTGGTCTTTTGATCATTATTTCGATTTTGAATTTAAAAACATCAGAATTTTAGCAAGAGAAAATATTACATACAAAAGAAAAATTATAGAATCCATTTTTATTAAAAAGTACAATAATTTGTGTGTTAATTTACAAACTGAAAGAATGCATATCAATGATGTTTATCAATGCTTATTGAATTGATTTGTTTTTTTCAATTTCAAAAATTTTGGCGCGTTGCTGTGACTTTAGCTGTAATGAATATAATTACTCAATATCTATCATATAATCAAATATGACGTCATATTACCTTCTCGTACTAAATCGGTTTTCTCAAAATGTCGTCCTGGTTCAGTTCACAACATTGACTGTTACAAAATTTTTCTTTCGCTGACAATAATGACTTTAAAACGTTTTGGACGAGTAGTCTCTCCTTTCTGTTTAAAGAGCAGAACTACATAAGTTTTAAAAATGTAAAAACAACAAAAATTTTCAACAGTTTTCATTGATAACCGTTTTGTTTGTGTTTTCAATGTCATCGAACGATTTTGTTTCAGGTAACGATTTTAATGGATATATTTATTTTAGTTAGTGTAAAATTTATTATTAGATGTACGAATTGAATTTTATCAAAAATGTATGTTTTTACAGACACTTTTGCAATAATGTTATTATTTTGGAGAAGACCCAAAGACGGGTCGAAACGTCGATTTATTTTTAATACGTAATTAAATAAACATATATATATA
>CAKNYM010050174.1:216352-236754 GCA_932195095.1 Andricus curvator | reverse complement strand
TATATATATATATATATATTGAATGTATGACTAAAATAAGTTCTCAATCTCGATAAAGGAGATATATCCACATAAATTAAATGAATTTGAAAATTTTGGAAAATGTTACCATTACAAAGCTTCCTCTATGAGGAAGCAAAAAGCATGGCAAATATCAAATAGCGTAGAAACAAAAGGAAGGGGCATAGAACAATTTTTAATACTGTGGTGAAAAAGGAAGGGGCATGGAAAAATATGAAAATAGCATAGGAAAATATGTAATAGCGTGAGGAAAAAATAAAGGGGAGTGGGAAAATATGAAATATCATGTGAAAATAGGATGAGGCGTAAGAAAATATGAAAGAGGGTGGGAAAGAATAAAGTTTTCTTTTCTCATTATTTCACATTTATTGAACTTGAAATACAAGAAAATCACTATTTTTTTAGAGAATATGTGGACAAATGTCGATCTGCTCTAAATTCCATGCTAAATGCTACCATAAAGGCCGTGTTTTCTTCTTAATGAAACGCTCATTTGGAAAATCGGTTCACGGTCCAAAAATCTCCTTATTGGCACTCCTCCTTTTTAATTTAATATTTACACGAATCAGCATGGTAAGTGTCTTAATCTGTCGGTAACAGAAATCTGTAAATTAGCTTTGCTAATAGCATTTCTTTCTGAATAAAATTTTTAATGAATCAACTTTTTTCTAATTTAAAGTGAATTTCTATTTTTCTCTACCTTATTTACATAAACTCTTCACTTTTTTTTCTTTCTAACCCTTCTCTAGGACAATGGGCATGTATTCCATGGAGGAGTTCGCCCAACGACGACGGAAAATCGATTGCTTTAGTAGTGAACCCATGCTATATCGGGCACGAAGGGTGAATCCGAAGACCAATCAGGCGGCAGACGTGTATAATTAAAGTTGCAAGGAGTCTTATTCTTTTTCTAAACCGTCTACTGGAGGGAATTCTCATTTATTTATGGACATCGATGCCAATAGGAGTCTAATTATTGAAGGTCTGGATGGAACTGTAGACAAACCTTTTTGCATACTATTCTTATATTCTTTTCAGTTTCTGTTTCAAACAGTAATTTAATATTTAATTAATTAATTAGTCATGTATAAATGATAACCCGAGTAGAAAAAAGTCCTTTTGGGATCTCATTGGGCTCCAGGATAAAATCCAGCTACAGTATTGGGTATGAGAAAAATTAGTACTTGAGTACCAATTTTTCTTAAATTTGTTTAAAAGTCCAAATTATGACAGAAGTACTAGAAAAGTGTCATTTTATTTTCTCGAATTATTTACAAGGACTGATAAGACTTTTGTAGCACAAAAATACCAGAAAAGAACCACTTAAATTCATTTTGAAAATTTTATAAGCCCTACATAATTTTTGGGAGGAAAGTACAAGAAAAGTTCCATTTTTCCCGAAATTTTTACAAGTGCTGATGACATAAATGTCGCAAAAATTACTGATAAAATGGTACTGAATGACCTAAAGATTTCAAAATATGTCCCGTTTCACTGAGATTCTAGTGGAGCAAAGTACTAAAAAAGTGCCGCTTAATTTTTTTTTTTGAGAAGAAATTTTGTAGGAAAAAAAACGCGGAAAAGTTCCACTTAATCTTTTCTTTTTTCAGCAGTACTTTTTTAGGAAAAAAAATTCCGGAAAAGTCCCGCTTGATCCTTTTTATATTTTTACAAGTCCTTAATAATTTTTATAATATTTGAAACTCTTTTGGTACTTGAGTCCTGTTTTAGGAGTACTTTTTTGGGACCCAAAATGGAACTTATTCAGTATCTTGTCCCAAAAATGAGTTAGAACATATCAATTTTTTAAAAGAATTTAGTGTGACACTCCCCTTACCTTTATCTTAGAAATTTCCTGCTTAAAAAAATATAAAAAAATTAAGTAGGACTTTTGCGGTACTGTTGCCCTGAAAATTCCTGGTGAAGCGGGACAGATTTTGACCTCTTTTGGTACTTTAGTCCTATGTGAGCACTAATTTTTTGGAAAATGAATCTCGTCAGCACTTGGAAAAATTTAGGAAAAAACTAAAATGGAACTTATTTAGCTTGTTTTGACAAAAAATATTTAGGAATTGTAAAAATTTAGAAGGAGTTAGGTGGAACTTTTCCGGTTCTTTTGTTCAAAAAAATCCCAGTGAAACGAGACATTTTTTTGAACTTTTTTTGTTTCTTTAGTGCTAGTTCAGCATTACCTTTTTCAACATAAATCTCATCAGCATTTGTAAAAATTAAAAAAAGATTAAATAAAAATGGAACTTATTTAGTACTTTTATCCTAAAAATTATTAAGGACTTGTAAGAGTTTGAAAAGAATTAAGTTGATCTTTTCCATTTTTTTTTGTCTTGAAAAAATCTCACTCAAAGGAATCATGAAAATGGTGAAACGGTACATATTTTTAACTTTTTTCGTACTTGAGTTCTATTTCAGCAGTACTCTTTTGGTCATATGTATTACGATAATTTGTACAAATAAAAAAAAAATCAATTCCAAATATTGTAGTACTTTTTTGACTTGTGAAATTTTCAATGGGCAAAAATTAAGCGGGATTTTTCCGGTAATATTATCTTAAAAAGTCCTGATGAAACGTGACACAGTCTGAACTTTTCTGGTAGTTTAGTCCCATTGAAGTAGTACTTTTTTGGATATAAATCCCATCAGCTCTTGAAAAATATAAAAAAAATAAATTAATTAAATGAAATCGAAATAATCTGGTACTTTTGTCCCAAAAATGAGTTAGAACTTATAAAAGTTTTGCATAAATTAAATGCGACTTTTCCGTCACTTTTGTCCTAAAAAGGTCCGACTCAAAAAAGTAAAAAATTAAGTGGTGCTTTTGGCGTACTTTTATTCTAAAAAAGTTTTTGTGGAACGGAACATATTTTGAACTCTTTTTTACTTCAGTCCTATTTCAGCACTACGTTTTTGGGACATAAATCCCATCAGCACTTGTAAAAAGTTCGAAAAAAATTAAACTTTTCTTGTATTTTTGTCACCATTTGAATTTTTAAAAAATTGTAAGAAAATTTGGTACTTAAATACTGTTTGTTCTCATACCCAGTACCGCAGTGGGACGTTATGCGGAATCCCAATGGGATCTCAATGAAACTTTTTTTTTTACACGGGAATATATAATATCAGGCACAAACCAATTCAGATTAGTCTCCGGTTCAGCAGAAATATCATCCTTTCTATGAAATAACTACAATATTGATGATTTTTTATAACGCTCTCTAATGTTATATATAGGTCATACCGGTCGGTAATGTACAAAAATAATATCTAGATTTAAACTGACGTCCCTTTTATTGGATTCCGACAAGCACGTTGGCACTTTAACAATTCGATAAATTCACGAATCGAGATAACGACTGCTCCATATTGACTCTTGTCAATAATTCTCACTTTGCAGTTTCACAATGAAATTGTCACAGCTTTTAAAAGCGGACTGACTTTCAGTTGACAGTTGTCGAGAGCGATAAACCAAGCGAGAGACTCTCGTCAGTACCTGTCAATAAATTTAATATCCTAAAATTATAAAATACAAGTGGATCAGGATTACCTTTTAGCTGCAAAATCCCCAACTTTCATTCAATTTTTGAAGCGAAACTTGACGTTGAAGAAGTTTTGCAAGTGTGGACAGGCTACGGTATTTTTAGAATGTGAAAAATTCTTGTCAACGTTAACCAGGACGATCCTGGAATAATGGAACGCCGAGTTCCCAAACTGCGTTAACCGAGGGTTCTTATGCATATGAATTTCGGAGGTGGGTAATAGTTTAACGAGCTCGTGGATTCTTACCAACGAGTTCCCGACCTGTTGCACTCCGGCAGCTATGGCATTTATGGAGTCTTAAATTCCTCGTACGTACTGCACTGAGCAGTGCCTCTGAATCACCTCCACCCTTCCTTTTTCTCCTTCCCCTTCCCTGAACCTTCCGGCTTTTATCTTTCGCTGACATTCCGTTTTAATATCGTTAATAAGGTAAAGGTAGGGTAGATGTACCGTTTGTGGCCACTTTAAGCAATTTCATATCTTTTATCAAGAATTAAATTAACTCAAATAAAATATACCATAACGAAATATGAATTAATAACATTATTAGTGTATCAATAATCAAATTATTAAAAGTCAAAAACTTTGAACCTTACTTTATTATTAAAAATTAATAATATTTGATCTTACCTCCTGTTTCACCACTAGTGGCCATAGATGCACCAGCAGTAGCCATTGGTTGCACCACTTTTGGCCATAGTAAGTAATTTTTTTGGTTGGAGTGAATTTGATTAATATTTACTCAATTAATTATCAATATTAATAAATTGTGTTTGAATTTTTGATCTTCAGATGCTACAGGAAGACAAGATGAAGATCGCAATTCATTCCCTTTATGTGTATCATCTTCTACAGCCTTGACCCAAAGATCATACAAAACCTCATATTTTTCATCAGCTTCCCAACCAATACCAGTGGCTCTTGCATTTTTAAAACGTTGTAAAACGTCAGCGTCAATTTTGTATTCAACGTATTCCCGATGAGATAAAACTTTTACTGATTTTTGTGAATTGGATTCGTTAGATTCACTTTGAGAGTTTTCAGAATCTTTTATTTCAAGGCATTTACTATAATCAACTGCGTTATCAACAAATGGACATAAACCGCAAACTTTAAATCCACTCTTGATGATATCTGTGAAATTTTCCTCATTAATAAGCTTTGATAAAAAAGCTGGAACGTTATGCCTTGGGAGATCAGTACCGTTGTTTTTTATGCGCCAATTACGAATTAAATTCTTCCATCTATGTTTTAAAGGAAAGAAAAAAGATACGTCCAGTGGTTGTAAAATATGCGTTGAATGGGGCGGGAAACAACACAGGATGATCTGCTTTTCCTTACAGAACTTACTCAGATGGATAGAAATATGAGAAACATGACCATCTAATAAAACAATCACAGGGAGTTGAATTCCACTTTTTTCAAGAAATAGTCATCCATCCATTCTCCGATTTCATTATTTCCTAATCTTTTGAAGCAGAATCAACACAAATTTTGGGTAAACGTTCGTACTTAAAAATTGTTAATGGTGGCGCAAATTCTCCAGCAGCATTCACATTAAACAGTGTAGTAACGTTTTCTTTTTCATTACCAGCTACATCATAGACAGCTTTTCCTCTCTCTGCTGAAACCAGACCACCTTTTGGTGCAAGATGCATCGCCGTTTCATCCAAATCAAAAACCCTTCGAGGATCTTCAAGTATTTTGACATTTTCGCCAAGCTCTTCTGTCACATAAGAAAACCAAGAACGGATGCCATTTTCAGTGACGATTGCCCGAGCCCTACAAAGATGTTCGGCTCTTTTTTGTCTAAAACGTGGATGACGCCTGAGAAAACCTTCAAACCACTTTCTTCCTGAAGCATTATTTTTAAAAGGATTTCTTAAGCCTTCTGCTTCTACTAATTGCTTGACAGAGTGTATCAAGAAGTCTTTACTTAATGGAAAATTGATTCTGCTAGTTTCTAATAACCACTCCTCCAATTTATCATCGATATTGTGACAAAGTACAGATTCCTGACCAACACGTCCTGAAGTTTCTGGTGCTTTTCCTTGGAGTTTATTACGCAACGTTGTTCTTGGAACTTTATATTGTTTACTGGCTGCTGCAATAGCGGCCCCATTTTTAATTGATTCCAAAGCTTTTTTAAAATCAGCTTCTGAATACGTGGAAAATGTCCTTTTAGGTTTACTGATTGTAGCTGAAGGTGATTTAGGAATTTTCTCCACGGTCATCTTTTTTACTCTCGACATCATTTTAACCTATAAAATATAAACAATAAAAAAATTAGTCCTTAGTTTGATAATTGAAATTCTTTGTCAATAATTTTATCAATAATAACTGAATAATCTACGTGTGAATAACCTAACATATTAAATCAATAAGTACAATGGCCAAAACTGGAAAACGTATGCACCACTTGTGGCCATGGCATGACAAAAAGTAGCACTTGTATACTTTTGCTGTACCAGTTGTGGCCATGGGCTTTTATATTCATATTTTAGGTTATTATCAGTAAATTTATGTTTTTTTACTTACTATTAAGTTTTTCAAGTAGTATATAATATAAACATTTAAAGAAGATTATGATTTTCAATAAATATCTGTTATTCACTCACCAGGGTGTTCTGCAGATTCTTATAAGAAATAATTAAAATTGCCGAGGTACAACACGCGTCCACATATGTTTTCAATTATTTCATAAACTATACTTTTAACGTCCTATAGAAAAGAGTGCACAGCGTTGACAACGTATCAAAAAACACTATAAATATACTACATAATACTATAGTAAGAACTAAATATTTAAGATTCACTTATAAATCTCAAAGTGGCCACAAACGGTACAGTGGCCACAAATGGTACATCTACTCTACCCATCGTGAAACATGTCCCAATTATGAAGCAGTTTGACAAATAATTCGATTTATAAATAATTTAAAAGTATATATATATCCAATGAGATCAAAGAAAAACAAGGTGTTTATATAAATAATAAAGAAAAAACATACCTGAGAAGAAAAATGCCAAAAATGGTCATTATTGTATAAAATAGAGTCGAAAAATCAAAGTTAAAACTAAATAAATAAATACGAAGGACAGAAACACAACGAGCCAGGACAGATTGCAACGTCTGACTGTGTACGTATACATCCTAAGGCTGGAAAACCAATTCGGAGAAAAATATGACTACTAAAGGTAAAGTAGAGCGCTAAATTGTTATAACTTGGTAAGTGGTTTATATTCAAGCGGGAAAAAATTCTGTTCTAATCTGATATTAACATTATTATCTATTTTGTTAATGAAAAAGTTTTCAATAATTTTTCTGCGAGCAATAGTTAGCAATAATTACAAATTTGGAATCAAATGGCTTTATTGAACACATAGAGGCTAAATCATTAAGAACTTATTCTGCAATCACTCCTAGAGCTTACGGTTTGCCCAAGATTCATAAAGAAAACAATCCACTCAGATTAATTCTTTCGACGATTAATGGTCCCACTTATAATCTCTCTGAATTTATATCCAAAATATTAAACAATATTATTGGAAAAACACCACACCATATTACCGATAGTCTCTCTTTTGTCCAACAAATAAAATTCCAAAAGATTCCATCTAATTATGTTTTAGTTTCCTTGGATGTGGTCTCTATGTTCAAAAACATTCCTATCTCAAAGGTTTTAGACTGCATTCCGTTGGACAAGTTTATTGAATTGGTTAAAATCTGCTTAAATTCCACGTTTTTCAAATTGAATCATGTAACTTGGTCATGGAAAATTTAGAATCTAAATGTTTATCATCGTTATCTTTTGCTATTCCGTTTTTCTTCCGTTATGTTGATGATATAATTACTGCTGTTCCTCTTGACAAGTTGGACTTTATCCTTAACTTATTCAACTCTTATCACTCTAATATTGAATTTACAATTGAAATTGAAAATAATTCGCAAATTTGTTTTTTAGACAGACTTATCATAAGGATGGATAATTCTCTCAAAATCGATTGGTTCCAAAAGCAATCCTGGTCTGGAAGGTACTTGAATTTTGATTCTACACATCCTTACAATCATAAAACTAGCATCGCTACTGGCCTATTTTTTAGAATGTTTCGCATCTCGGACATTGTTATCAGAACTAAAAATATGAATTTAATTAAACAAACTCTAATTAACAATGGCTACCCTAAATTCCGCATTGATTTTTGTTTTAAAAAAAGAAACTAACAAGTTTTACAATTCTGAATCCTTTCAAATTCAAAAGAATAGTAATAAATTCAAACAGTACATAGATTTTACTGTCTGTCCATATATCAAAAATCTCTCGGAAAAAATTCAACACATCTTAAATTCTTACAATATAAAAACCATCTACAAACCTATCAATGGTTTTTCCAAATTTTTCAATAACCTAAAAGATCCTTTACCTGAAGGTAAATTATCTGGTGTTGTTTATAAATATGATTCTAAGGATTATGATTCTCCATGTATTGGGGAAACAGGGAGATGCATTGAAACTCGCACAGGTGAACATAAAAACTCTATTAGAAATCCGGGCCCTTCAAATCACACAGCTCTTTCAAAACATTTTTTAGAACTTGGCCACAATTTTGATTTTGATAATTTTAAAATTCTTTCAGTTGAGAATAGTATTGCTTGCAGAAAAATTATTGAAAACTTTTTCATTAACAAAATATATAATAATGTTAATATCAGATTTGAACATAATTTTTTCCCGCTTGAATATAAACCACTTACCAATTTATAACAATTTAGCGCTCTACTTTACCTTTAGTAGTCATATTTTTCTTCTAATTGGTTTTCCAGCCTTAGGTTGTATACTTACACAGTCAGACTTTGCCATCTGTCCTGGTTCGTTGTGTTTCTGTCCTTCGCATTTATTTATTTAATTTTAACTTTGATTTTTCGACTCTATTTTATACAATAATGACCATTTTTTATCATTTTTTTCTCAGGTATGTTTTTTCTTTATTATTTATATGAACACCTTGTTTTTCTTTGATTTTCCGCTTCTTTGCACTTTGTATAATTTTTCATATTATTTGTAAATTTTTAGAAACATTAATAAATTTGACTGATGATGTCTTCAATCTAAGCCGAAACGTCTCATTGTCTATTATAATTGGAAAAGACTTATTGTCTCTTTATTCTATTGACCTTACAAAAAGTGACTCATTGGATATATATACTTAAGAGGTCGAGACTTATACATATTGAATTTAAAATTATATTCTTGAGTACAAATTATTATATTAATAAGTATGAAAGTTAGGCTTTTTATCTATATAAAAAGCAAGTATGGTTCTAAAGTTTTGAATACTAAAGAATAATTTTAATTATCTAACCTCCACACTCGGGAAAATTGGCTGCCATTTATCCGAGTCAGAAGGCTTGATACGTATAATTTGCTTTACGTCGTGTATTCACACATTTCGATTATTTTACATGTGTAATAGATTAAATGACAGCTTAAGGTTTATAGATTTGAGATTACTGCACTTTTTCTTTATTTGGATAACACTTTATTTATTAATTAGTTGTTTCATTATACGTACACCTTTTTTAACATGGTCCTTATTTATGGAACGGAGAAACATGGGTGTTCCATATCAAAGGACACGTTTTCAACACTTGCTCCTATTTATGTAACAGAGGCACGTTTGCAATAAAATGTGTTTCTATTATATTAATATAGCTTATGTTATGTTGATATCATATAACAGTTAAAATTTAAGTGAAACAAATTAATTTTCAACAAAAAAACAACTGATTTTCAACAAACTAGTTGAATTTTTAACGAAAGTGATACATTTTTAAATAAAATGATGAATCTTCAATTGGAATAATTTAATCTTAAACTAAACAGATAAATTTTCAATTAAGATGATGAATCTTCAATTGGAATAGTTGAATTTTCAACCCAAAAGATGAATATTCAACCATGCAGATTAATTTTCTACAACAAAATACGAATTTTCAACACAATATATGAATTTGCAACCAATTTGTTGAATTTGCAACTAAAAATGATACATTTTTAACCAATAGTTGAATTTTACAAAAAAAAAAGAGATGGATTTTCAACCAAAAAATTCACTTTTAAACCAATGTGATGAATTTTCAACTAAAATGATTAATCTTCAAGTGGAATAGTTGAGTTTTATATCAAAAAGGTACAAAAAATTTTCACCAAGTATTTCAATTTTTAAATGCAAAAGATCAATTATCAATCAAGCAGTGAAATTTTCGTCCAAAAAAGATACATTTTTAACCAAAAATAGAATAGTTGAATTTTCTGTTAAAAAAACTAATTTCTATCGAAAAAAAAAAAAAAAAATCAACAAAATAGTTAAATTTTCAACTGGAATAGTTAAATTTTCAGTTAGAAAAATTCATTTTCAACAAGGTCGTTAAACTTTCAATCAGAGATGAATTTTCAATTAAAATGATGAATCTTCAATTGGAATGGTTGAATTTTCAACCAAAAAGATGAGTATTCAACCATGCAGATTAATTTTCTACAAAAAAAATACGAATTTTCAACACAATATATGAATTTGCAACCAATTTGTTGAATTTGCAACTAAAAATGATATATTTTTAACCAATAGTTGTAATGTATACCATTAAGCCATTTCCCTTTCAGGGTAGGCGTGACACTACCCGATTCGGGTAGTGTTTCTAGGTGGATAATTTCTTGTAGTAAATAACTACAAGTGTGGGCTCACCACGCCCACGATGTGCCATCAGCACTCAGTTTTCTCGAATGGTCACCCATCCAAGTACTAACCGCGCCCAACGCTGCTTAACTTCAGTGATCTGACGAGAACTGGTTTTTTCATCGTGGTATGGCTGTTGGCTTTTATATGAATTTGCAACCAATTTGTTGAATTTGCAACTAAAAATGATACATTTTTAACCAATAGTTGAATTTTACACACAAAAAGAGATGGATTTTCAACCAAACAATTCACTTTTGAACCAATGTGATGAATTTTCAACTAAAATGATGAATCTTCAAGTGGAATAGTTGAGTTTTATACCAAAAAGGTACACGGAAAAAATTTATCCGTAAAAAAGTCACGAACTAGTAGCTAGGTCTCGGATATGAGAAAAATTCATCGGATATTTATGTATTTTCGTAAATAACCGACGAACTTTGAGAAAGATTGACGAACTCGATGTGAAAATTCTAAAACGGTTCATCACTTTTTTTACGTGAATAATTACAAAAATATTACGAGTGATTGGGAAAAGATTGTCAGAACACTCACGAGCTTGCCCGACAAATCTGGGAACTCGAAACTAGGTTCCCCTGTACTTGGCCCACACACACACTCTCCCAAACGCGCGGTGCGTGTGTACGCTCGTATGTGTGCCTCGAGCTCGTCGGATGAGTGGCTAAAAGTTTTATAATACCTATTTTGTTTGGCCTCGATGGCTGCGCGTGTTTACGCACTCCTGGTTTATGTTTAGAAACTGGTGAGTCAGCAGTCTTTGAGGGTTCGAATCTTCTGAGTTGCGAATTTATAAATTAATATAAAATTAAATCGCACAAATAAAATTTTTCCTCTTTTTATTTCAGTCTGAAATTTTCAGGAACTGTTCGTAGGAAATTCGAACTGTTCGTAAGAAACTTCGAAATTTATCCATATATTTCTCATAGAAATAAGGATTTAATGTTTCATTTTTTTATCTCGTATCCGAGACCTAGCTACAAGTTCGTGACTTCTTCACGGATACATTTTTTCCGTGTACAACAAATTTTCACCAAATATTTCAATTTTTAAATAAAGAAGATCAATTATCAATCAAGCAGTGAAATTTTCATCCAAAAAAGATACATTTTCAACCAAAAATAGAATAGTTGAATTTTCTGTTGAAAAAAACTAATTTCTATAAAAAAAAGTAAAAAAAAATTTTCAACAAAATAGTTGAATTTTCAACTGGAATAGTTAAATTTTTAGTTAGAAAAATTGATTTTCAACAAGGTCGTTAAACTTTCAATCACAGATGAATTTTCAATTGAAATGATGAATCTTCAACGAAAAGAATTAATTTTTAACAAAAGAGTTACACTTTTAACGAAGGAGTTAAATTTTCAGCTAGAAAAGATGAATTCTCAATAAACAATGTAATATAATTGACACTCCAACCAAAAAAGAGTTAAATTTTATATAAAAAAAGTCAAATTCAACCAAAAAAGACAAATTTTGAAGAATAGTTGAGTTTTCAATTAAATTAGTCCATGGTGCACATTATACTTTATACAATAAGGGCATGATTTGCAAGTTTCGTGCCCTCGATTATCATGTATCACAGGGGAGGTCTGACGTGGCGAGTCGAATCGGTGCAATTCACTTTTAGCGCCGGTTAACAATATTTTAATTTTCAAAAATTTCTAACAATTTCCAAAATTTTCGAAAATATCCCAAATTTTCTCAAATTTTCAAAAATTATAAAAAATTCTATAATTTTCAAAAATTTTCCAAAGTTCTCAAATTTTAAAAAAATTCCTAAATTTTTTAAAATTTCAAAATTGTATCCCTCCCCCCTAACCCACCCGGACTCCCCTTATTGCTTCAATGCTCCAATGATACCTGGACAATAATGGATAGTGGATAGTGGTGAGAGCAGAACAATAATGGCCCCATTATTGTTCAGTAAAATAATGAGGCCACTATTGTACTGTCCCACCACTGACCCATAAAGGGCTACTTAAGTTCCTGAAAACAGGCACGTAATACGCGCGAATCCTGCCTGCGGTGTATAAAATACCTTTCAGTCAACAGAGATAACGAATTTAAAACAAACTGTTGAATTTTCGAGGAAAAATATGAGTTTTCAACAAAGAAGATTAACTTTCTACGAAAAAGGACAAATATTCAAGTAAACACACGAAATTATTATTAAGTACAATAAAAGAAAAAATAACGAAAAGGGTACTTAGCCTAATATTTCATTTACACTTGACTTTGACCAAGTTTCTTAAGTTTTAACTTCATCCTTCATCGTTTTTTCTCCTTTTTCATTCACCTAAATAAAAATTCATTCCCTATAACAAACAGTTTTCAGAAAAAATAAAAAATAATTCACTTCATTCACGAAAACTACCCTTTATGGGATAGGTTGGTCAATTTTAACAAAACCTTTTATGCAATTCATTTATCTTTATTAACGATTGAAATAAAAGTTCATTGTACTATTAAGTTTGATTGAATATAGAAAATAATATAAAATACGCCATATTAATATAAGAAAACACATTTCTTTGATGTTCAATAATAGGAACATGTATTATGGAACACCGGTACAAGAGTCTAAAAGGTGTTTCATAATAGGTATATAAAGGTCGTTCCGCTTTTTCCTAAATACAATAACTTTGCTTAGAATAAATTAAACTTTGAATAGGCGTTTCGTATTCAGAGAAGATCAGCCCATTCATTGATATAAACATTTTGAAAATATATTCTACTATCGTTCCAAAATTAATGAAAATCGCAAAAAAAATATCATAAGTTTATATAAATATAAATTTTATAATATTCTTGGGAAAATTAGACAAGATTTTTGAATATTTAAAACCTCTCAAATTCCTGAAAATATTTTTAGCTAACTCCAATTTCTCTTGAAATTTTGAAAAATCATTCAAAATGTAAAGAAATTGCCTTAAAAACTTCTAAATTTGCCTAGGAATTTCAAGAAAATTTTTTTATTCACTCAAAATTCTTTCAAACCTTCTAAAGTTCTGGATTGAAATCTTTTTAAAAAAATCTACATTTTTTTAAATTTTTACAGTTTAAAATTCATTTCAATTGCTTGAAATATTCTCAATATTTCTTGAATTTACTCGATTTTTTTTTAATTTTTTAATCATACCAAATTGAAACATTTTTCTTTAGAATCTTCTACTCTTTTTCAAAATTCAAGGAAATTTTTTGAAATCAAAATTCCTAAAATACCTTATAAGTTTTTATTATTTTTGAATCATTTCAAAACGGTAAGAAATTAATCTTCTTAGCAACTAATTTGACTTTTTGGTTGAAATTTCATGTATTTCGTTGAAAATTATTCTCTTTTTTGTAAAGAAATTAATCTTTTAGGTTCAAACTTCATTTCTTTGGTTTGAAATTTTATTTTTTATTGAAGATTAATTTGTTTAACTGAAAACTTAACTATTTAATGTTTGCTTGAGCATCAATCTTCTTCAGTTAAAAACTCATCTATTTCTTTGAAATTTTTTGTATTTTGTTGAAACTTTGTATTTTGTGGTAGGATGTTAATCTTCTTGGTGACTAATTAACTTTTTGCTTAAAAATTCAACTATTAGGTTAAAAATTCCATTGAAAAATGAAATATTCGGTTGAAAATTCGTGTATTTTGTTAAAAATTATTCTTTTTTGGTAGAAAATTATTCTTTTTGGTTGGAAATTTAAATTTTTTAGTTGAAAATTAATCTATTTTGTTAAAAAAATTGTCCTTTTTTGGTAGAAAATTAACCTTTTTGGTTGAAAATTCATGTATCTGCTTAAAAATTATTCTTTTCTGGTAGAAAATTAATCTGTTTGGTTAAAATTTCATTTCTTTGGTTGAAAATTAGTTTTTTTATTGAAAATTTACCTATTATGTTAAAAATTATTTTATTTGCATAAAAACTTATTTTCCTGATTGAAAATTATACCATTCTATTTTTTTTGAAAATTTATCCTTTTTTAGTTAAAAATTCATCTATTTTGTTGAAAATTTGTCATTATTGGTAGAAAATTCATCTTCTGGGTTGAAAATTCAACTACTTGATTACATATTTATATTTTTGATTGCGGATGTATCATTTCAGTTAAAAGTTCATTTCTTTTGTTAAAAATTTAACAAATTTGTTTGAAAATTTTTTTAAACTAAAAATGTTGCTATTCCATTTTTGTTATAAAATTGATCTTTTTCCGTTGAAAATTCACTTATTTTATTGAAAACTTGTCTTTTTTAGTAAAAAAATTCAATTATTTTGATAGAAAATGCATATTTTTGTGTTGTAAATTCAACTCTTTTTTTTGAAATTCGTCGTTATAAATTTAAAACTCAAAATTTTGGATAAGATTTTTTTCTTTGTTGATTAAACAATCTTTCTTGGTTAAAAATTCAACTCTCATGTCGAAAATTCGTATTTTTTCTGTTTTCTGTTAGCATTTATTGTGTTGATAAATCATTTTTTTTCATCAAAGATTTGTCAGTTTGATTGAAAATTCCCTTTTCTTTGATTGAAAATTAATTATTTCAACTGAAAATGTTATATTAAAATTTTACATTGATAAATCTTACATTTTTGTCATTTCTTTTTTATAGAAAGATTAAAATTGTTACGTACTCGAGTTAAAAATACCCCCCCCCCCCCCCCGCCATTCCCACATAACAGACCGTCACGAAATATGTAATGTTAATACAATTAACGTGTCTGAGGAATTGTCAATTACGCGATTATGGGGTATGGTACTATGTGGGTATGGTTAGTTAAAAGTGGGCCTGGTCTCATTAGCTCAATAAATATTAATCTGTCATTTTCTCCTCACTTGTCTTCCCGTACATCTTAACATGAAAAAATTTCACCGACCAGTGTAGATCAGTTTTCGTAATTTTAGTTGGAATTCGTTAAATGCTTGGGGTTCAATTAGCATTGTTTCGACGATAAAAGGCGTACTAAAAAACGATAAAACGTGAAGCGCACAAGGCTTTAACTTTTACTGGATGCCTCGGTTTGAAAGTGACGTCCGTTTTCCGAAAGCGCATTTGAATCGAGAGAAATTGTAACGCTCGCGTAATAGAAGAGAGAAAAAATACCAATACTGTGTGAGAGATTAAAAAAAACAAGTTCGGATCCCAATGAAAATGGTCATTCGCTTTTACGATTAGGTGTGTGCCGACCCAGGAGGATTAGTTTCCGGTTATAAATTCCGACAAATCTCGGTCCATGCCATGGAGTAGGTAAACCGAACAACCTGAAAATCAGTGCAATAGTATTAATAAGTCAATAATTTTTTTATCTCTGTTTAAAATTGTTCTGAATAGTTACGTTAAATTCAATTTTTATTTTAATTTTTTTCTGAAATGTTACTCGGAGAACATAAATGCTTCGAAGCAACGAGTTTAATTACAATTAAACTTTCATGAATACTAAACTTTTATTAGTTGACACATTTCCTTCGTTTAACATCCGCTTTGATTATTTTCCCGCTCGTAAAGTCCAATTTAATCCCAATGCGGAAAACATGATGGCGCCACCTTGCGGTTAAATAAAATTTTCTCGTAAATTACGCCCAGAAAATTTATCTACTGAAATAATAATTGCATCAGTTACGTAAATTCGTAAAAATATTACTGCAAATGAAACTCCAAATGTCGCTGTAAACTGAATGCAATGTTGATTCGCTGAATGCTCTTTTGCAGAAGTTCGATTATGGGGTTTATTGCAAAATTCGTAGGGGTCGTTGGTCGCGATGATTATTTCATGAGTCATGTCATTGCTCATAATTTTCCGCTAACGTGGCGCATAATTTCGTCCGGAGTGATATTCCGCGCACGATTTGACGTAACATTAAAGTTTCGCTGATGCAACATTGATGCAGCTAGCCCCGTCATAAACAACTGGTCCGTTTAGCTTCGTTAACCTTAATTGCATAAAATTGTGGTATTGTCAATCATTGTTATATAGAGGTATTTCACGTAATAATTCGTTCGTATTTCTTATGGCCTAATAATACACCCCCGGACGAGGAATATGGCCAGCCAACTAATACCGTGTTGAAAACTAATAACGCGTTTTAATTAACGACAATGCAAACACTGGTGATATTGCTGCACAGCGTTATGAACCCCTTTTCCCAAAAGCTAAACATGAAATGTCTATCTGACCCAAAAGACCAGTACAAATGTGTCCCGTTAATAAGAGATGTATAATCCAAGTGAGAAAATAACAGGAAATAGCAGCGTTTGAAATATTACTATTTCTATACTGTGTAATGTGTCTTTTGCCGATTGAAGGAAAAATAATGATTTCCTTACAAAGTAGAACTTTCGAGGCGAACATAGCAGTACATTTTTCGTACCTTCAATGATGCTGGGTCTTCTCTCCTCTCTCCTTCCTTCCCTCTTTTATTCTTCTCCGCTACTATGTTTTCCTTTACCGCTTACCTCCTTACTTCCCTAACCGTCTCTTCCCATTTTCCATATCCCCTCCTACCGGCCTCTAATATCCCCCTATACTAGCATACCACCTCCTAACTATCAAAACTCTACCCGCTTTACACTTAACCATCTGCCCCTCTTTATCTCAACTACGCTAACCAATCCCGTATTTTTACCTCACCTTTCCCTCCCGACCCTGTCCTCTTATATACACATCTTTCCCTTCACCATGTTTCCCTTTACTGCTTACCTCTCTTCGCCCCTACCTCTCTCCTCTCATTCTTATATCTCCTCCACCTAAACCCTATACCCACTCCTACCTATCAACAACCTATCTTCTCTACACTGAACCACCTGTCTTCTCTTCACCAATCTTCCTTGTAAGTACCCATCTTTCCTCCATCATGTTTCGCTCTACAGCTTTTCTTCTTCCGCCCCTGTCCCGTTCTTCTCATTTTCCATATCATTTCCATCCTGCCTGAAATACCCCCTTATACCCGTATACCCACTCCTACCCATCACAAACCTATTTCCTTTATACTGAACCACCTGTCCCCTGTTTAATTCCCCTATGCGAAACAATACCTTATTTAACCCCCTTCTCCTATGCACCCATTATGCCTTGACGTCTTTCTACTCATGACCTTCGCAAGACCTATATGTATGAACCCCTATACACATGAATATCTCTACCGTCCATTCTCTCCCCCTCCTTAGCCCCATAACACCCCTATTTTATGCTATCCCGACAATGCCTTCCAGGTGAAAAACTTATATATAATTTATATATATAGTGGACAAAACACTGATATTTTTCATTTGTTTTACATAGAAAAATTTATAAACCAAATGAAAAATAGCATTGTCTTGTCCACTATATATAAACTATATATACTTTTGTCACCTAGGCTCCTGCTCTTACTCGCATAATGTCCACTTCTCACCTTCATTATACGTCATTCGCCCGCTAAGCCTTTTACCCCTCACTACACCCTCTCACCCTATAACCCCCATCTGCTATCCGCCTGTATATTATTATTATTATACCGTTAAGCCATTTCCCTTTCGGGGTAGGTGTGACTTGCTCGGTTGGAAAATAGTATTGGGTATATGGGTGTATTGGTATAGAGTATATAGGTATGAGTTAGATAGGTATATAGGTGTTAGGTATATATGTTTTAGATTAATCTGGAATTCTCGTGTCATTTATTCAAATGACACGTTTATTCCGCAACACTGCTCCGACCTAGGTTGCTGATCAATCTCTCTAGCGATCACCCCAAGTGAAGAGCCTCCCAAAGTTGTTATGTATGGTTGCTTTCTTTATTTAATTCGTCAAACGCGAATCTACATCAATATTTGCTTTTAAATTATTAATATTCGAAAGTACATAATCATAAAGATTTAATATTTTTTATAATTAATAACAAATATTATGAAGAAATTTAAAAATTATGTAATTGTGTACAGCGTACACAATGAGAAGGATTATTATTGACATTAGAAAAATATTCAACTCATCCATGAAAAAATGGATTTATTGCTGCCAAAGACATTTAAAAAAATCTTTGTAACGTATAAAACAAGTTAAGTGGCAACCGTTACCATATTTTGAAATTATTACTCATAAATTGTAACTAATTGGTGAAGACAAAAAAAGAGGCAGCAGTTAATATTTATTACCAACAATCACAATTGTGTAGGCTTAATAGTTTAGTGTTTATAAATTATTTTATACAAATTGTACATTGCTTTGCTAAAAAGATTGATGAAAAAATTTCACACTTTGACCATTATTGAAATTTTTATAACGATAGTAGTTATTAATATAGAGAATAATTTATATAGGATATTTTCGCATTTTGTGCTTAGAAACAAAAATTTTTCGGTTCAGCATCGCAACTAATTATCTGTTCATATTCGAAGGGTCTCACGGCATAACCATGTAAGTGCCCCTTTTTTCAAAACACGTTTTTTTGGCTAAAAAAATTCTCAAAAAATCCAACGCACATTGTGGGGGAGAAAAGTTTTGATTTTTGATTTGTTCAGGCAATTTTTATTTATACTATTTTTTCAAATATATAATATGCGGTAAAACTAATAGCGTCATTCGATTCTATGGGAAAAATTACATGAAGCCCATATATTGAAAAATTTTCTGCTCCACCCAATTTTTCAATTTTCCGCTCCACTCTGACCTGGATTTAGTAACCCCCGGTTCAGTAATTCCTTGAATTGCTGGCCCACACAGTTTTTCAGCGCGCAGGGTGAGAGACAGTTGCGACCTTGACTGAAACACACCAGCAGCGTAGTAGAAAGGCGCAGTGCAGGGGAACTCACATGCGGAGATTGCGCAATATTATGCATTCCAATTGGAAACAATTCGGGCGGCCCTGAATGTTTACGTTTTTATGACCCCGATTTAGTAACAAGGCTACTTGCAGGAAACTCCCGACACTGTTGCAAAATTGGGGTCCAAGTGTACAGTAGTAAGAATATAATTTCTAGACAATAAAATGATTGTTCATTTATACTCCGTCACTGATTGGGTCTATAAAAATGGCGATAGGCATAAACTTTACGTAACTTCTTTTTCAAATTTCACTGACTTTTCAATAAAATTTAAAAAATTGGCTCTAATTAACATAAAATATTAAAATGCAAAAATGTTAATTAATGTGTCAAAAGTCAATTCTAAAAATGAAATTTTTTCTTGGAACTTACATAATTAGAACCAGAGGCAAATTTTGATCAGCATTTTTTCGGAAAGTATCAACTGTTTCCAATTTTTTGTTGTCTACAGATCTCTAGAGCTCCATAAACTCTCGATACTGCTTCTTTCTTTTTTTCTTTTATAAAATAATTCGAATTTTGAGAACGTTTTTTTGCTCTCCTGAAAATATTTTTTCTTGGCACTTACAGGGTCAGTGAAATTGAAAATCAGATTTTAAAGATCAGAAGTCATGTTATTATTGCCACCGATGTCATAGGTCACAAACCAGTAGTAATAGATCAAATTTCAAAGTTGAGGAGTCAAAGTTAAAAGTTCATGCCATAAGTCAGGGGCCAAAGTGTTTCTCTGTCTAGATCTGTCCCTTCTTCTGCTCCTTTTTGAAATTTTTTGAAATAAATTAGCTTCTCTGAGCACGTGTCAATAAAGTGCATCATGTCTATGACTTTAATGCAATAAACACAACCCCGATACTTAAAAGGCACAGAAATGCTGGAGACAAGCCACGGCTCTTTATTGCTAAACACCTGTAACCGCGCAATATCGGTGAGATGTGCCTACCATAGCGGATGGTGGTAACGTGTGATGTGGTGAACACTCGTTGTTTTGTTGCCTGTCGATATTTGCATCAGCGATTTTACCGGTCAACAATTTCGTTTCCGTTTTCCGGAAACAAAAGGTAAAAAAGCAATCAATGGTGTAGATATTACTTCCTTCGAAAGTGCTCAAAAAAGTAATTTCAATCGTTTCAAATGAAACCGCAATTTTTCGCAATTTTTTGCATTGACTGCTGTTCCGCGAATCTAACGAGCCATTGCATATAAATCAAAAAAATTGCCTCCAATCAAAATACTTCATGTCGATTTATTTTTATTTTCTTTTGATGATGTAACTGAAAGTGTT
>CAKNYM010050174.1:189329-216342 GCA_932195095.1 Andricus curvator | reverse complement strand
AAATTGAAAAATTGAAATAGAGGTATCAAAATACTTAATGTCGATTTTTTATATTTTCTTTTGATGATGTAACTGAAAGTGTTTAGTCCCGTCTAGCATATAAAAATCGATACTCTGAGGAGTAAATCTTCCTTTCATCCCTTCAATTGGAACCTTTACTCGGTCTGTAACAGAGGTATCAAATTGCCTACGCTTCTCGTATTATCTACAGAAGTTACGAGTGGGAAAAGAGGAAAATGTGATCCTTCGACAAGAAAAAGTCTTGCCAACAACAAATAGATTTCTGAATAAAAATATTACAAAAAGTGGATATCAGAAACAGCCCGAATTTGCAAAATGGTATTCAAATCGTTTATTTTATACAAAATTTTGCGCTTATTGGGATATGAACTTAAATAAATGCTATGGCACTGGTTGCAGGTGTTTCTGGACAGAACTATATGCATTGAAGTTGCTTGTATCGCTAAATGCGTTCTCCAATCTCAATCCCCTTTTCTCTTTCAGTGCAATCCTCATAGGTTCCATATTTTGATCCATGCCAACGTATTTCTAGGATCCCATAGTAAATGTTTCCCCTGCGGCAAATTGCGAGCAAGCAGAGCGAGCTACAGGTATAGAGGTTTGCGCATATATCGAGTCAGTAACTCGATGAACCTATCAGACTGAAGTAATAAACTTGATTAGGAAAGAGACGTTAATATGGATTATTAAGCATGAATTCGAGACTAACAAACCTCATTCTAAAAGGAAATTTCTAGACTTCATGTAGCATGGTATATTGTTCAATAATTTTCGACAATTAATTTTACTTGCTTTTCGTCAGCTTTCAAAAGCGTATTGCCGTATTCTCATATCCTTCACATCTTCCGCAACCCGACTTTTATATCTGCAGGGTTCCTCATCGACGTTATTCGTCCCTCCTGCAACACCGGACATTACTGAATTGGACTATCTTTAGCATCTAGCGATAGTGAATTTTTCCCTCCTGCAACATCTGACATCAGTCAATTGCTCCTCCAGCAGCATCTACCGAGAGTTGATTTTTCCTGCTGAAACATCTTACATCAGTGGATTGTCCTTCCTGCAATATCTGATGTCAAGGGATTTTCCGTCCTTCTACATTTGACTTCAGTGAATTGTCCATGCTGCAGCATCTACTATACATGAATTATTCGTCCTGCATCATCTGACATCAATGAATTGTCCCTTCTGCAGAATCTGCAATCAGTGAATTGTGCCTCCAGCAGCATCTAACACCATCCGACAATCCTAGTTCTTTAGTCCTTCAATTCCTTCAACTATGAAAATTCAGTTGAAAGCTAAAAATCTTGCCATAAAATTACAAAAAGTGAGAAGAAAAGAATAAAAAAGAAAATTTTTTCTGATATTTACTGTCTTTCCTGTTTTTTATTGTGTGGAGACACGTATTGGATAGAAACCGCAACCTATTCCTTTGCAGTGTGTTGCTCGTCTCAAGGAAACACGTTGTGAATGTGACACGCTGGGCTTTCAAGCCATCTAAGGCAACAAGCTCGCTTGCATACTAATAAGCTTGTGGATGGGTGAATACCCGGCTTTAGTTTGGGCATAATAGCAATTCCATTTCGAAGGATACACTCGTGCACGGCGAGCCTCCTCCTCTCATGATGTTTCTGACCGCAAAACGCTTCTATATTCCGCAGGCGTGCCGCAGATTCCTCTGGCAAAGTTTTAAACTGCCGCTGACCAAAAGGACAAAAACCGGTTAAACTTTGAAAGCCTGGATTTAAAAATTCTAATTTATGAACCTTCTGACAAAAAAAAAAGCATCAACTTATTTCATGCCAAGCTTAATTTGTCGTCTATTCATAAAAAAATGATCTCTTTTGCTTCTAAAGTCTCTCGCACGAACTTCAGTCACGATATCTACGCAAGGAAGTGTGCAGACTTCCAACCGGAAGTGCGAACGATTTGAAGGTGTAACGTCGTAAGGTTTCGAGACGAGAAAAGCCTTCAGGGAAAGCGTCTGTGGAGAGCAAGGGAGAAGGGTGAAGACAGTCGCAGCAACGCAATCGGCGGATGGAAAGTCTCGAGAAGCGTCGATAAAGAGGGTTGTCGCTTCGCGTTGGGAGGAATAGGAAATTGCAAGGGGCAATCCGAGAGACTTCGCTTCGTGAAGTTATATAGCTTATTTTGCAACGTGTAAACCGATGTAATTTGCAACCAAACCGGCCGTAAACAGCCAAGGAAGCGATTTACATTAAGAGCAACCGTTAAATGCGTCTAGGACGCACTTTAATGCTCTTGATCGTGCTAAAATGCATTGCAATAAGGACCGGCTCATCTAATTGGCTTAAATACGCAATTTGAAACCCCCTCCTCATCCTTCCAACCTATCAAAGCCGATCCCCTTTAATCGCATCATTACTGGTATTGCATAAGCGATATGCTTTGCTAAATAATCTTCACTTTACGCACGGAGGAAGTTAATTAAATTAGCATAGATCTAACACATAAATTTTCTTTTCAATTAAAAAGATAATTGCATAGTATGAGGTCTTCAGTCTGCTGATTTCATAATACTTTCAAATTGTTATTTTTGAATATTCGACCCTGAGGAATGAACTGTTTTGTGTCTATTCTGAATTAATGTGTGTCTATGCTAAATGGTTAGCAATATCTCTCAGCGAAATGGTAAGTCAGGGGTTTCTTTACCTACTCACCTTGTTCGAAGGCGAAATAAGTGTTTTTATACGCATTTGTTTTTTCATTAAATAAAAAAAATGCTTCATGTAAATTCTGAATTTTTCATCCGTAGTAAAATTGTATGGCTTCAAATCGAATTCCCCTTTTTTTAAGGTAAAATGGCTTATTTCCGAGCTAAACTGTTTCGTAAACAAACTGTTTTTATCATTTAAAAATAATATTGTTTATTCTGCAAAGTCGTTTACCCGAAAAACGTTCATGTTTTTCTTCACAAAGTTTTTTTTTCCTGTAGGATCAATTAATCAAATGGCATAGCCGGAGCTATTGAACACACACATGCGAATTTCTGGGTCAGAAGCGAACGCGTGTGTTTATCGGGCGAAGCGATGATTTCGAGTCGGTGGAGTCGACAGGCGAAATCGACATTGCTGCACTGGTCAGAATTCTATGTCGTTCATAAAATACAGACGGTGCTCCAGTAGCAGCTGAAACTCGTCTCTACAGTTTCTACAGTTACGACCTCTTCATTATATTGTCCACATCACCTGACATATCCCAAACAGAACATAGGCACCTGTATCTGTACTCAAAGCTTGATTGGAAGCAGAAATCAGTATTTCCAAAATTATAATTGTATTCCATAACTTATTTTTTATTTTGAAGTGTTTTTTCTTGAGGGAGCGATAAGTTCTAAGATTTAATGGTCACAAACTTATACTGAGAAAGGAGCGTTGAAAGGAGTTTGCAAGGGTGGGGGTATTCGGTTTTGAAGAGGCAATTAGGATCCTGAGAAGTAGCCAAGTGGTGCGGGTAAAGCAGGTAAGACGGTTGTGTCAGAAATTAAAGAAGAAGAGGTGGATTAGTAAGGGTATAGGTTGAGTGACGTAATTTTATAACAAGAAATGGGCAGGTTATATAGGAAGGGATAGAGGAATATTGGTAAGAAGTAGATGTCGTAGGGTTGGGAGAGGAATTAAAAGCTTCAGAGGGAAGGGGTTGTAATGGATTTGAGACGAGTGAGGATTCTAGTGACAAATTCAATATTTAAAGAATTTGAAAGGAAAGGTATGGAGGATTATTTATAAGGGTCAGGAATAGTGGGCCTTGGACAGGGAGTCAGGAGGTTTATTTGAAAAGACGTCGGAGTAGATAAGTGAGGGGTGGAATTTGTGGTATGGTACAGGTAATTAGGAGATCAAAATAGAAAGAGGCATATGAAAATTAATAAGGAATAGGAAAAGAGGCGCTAGCACAGGGATTTTGGATACTTGAATAAGAAGGGATAGGTATGTATAATTGAGAGTAGGGGAAAAGGGGTTGGGACTGAAATTTAAAAGGTAGTTTTAGGAGAAACATTTAGGAGATTTATTGAAAGAGGGGTAGAGGTGGATACATACGAATTGGGGGTAGTGAAACCGGGACAGGGAATCAGAAGGTTTGAAGGATAAAGCGGAGAGGTAGATTAGTGAAGGATACGATTTGTGGGATTGGTACAGGAAATTAGGAGGTTCAAATAGGAAGGGGCATATGTCAATTAATATGAGATAGGGAAAGAGGGGTAAGGTTGGGGATTTAAGAGTTTGAAATGAGAAGGGTTAGATGTAGATTTTTAAGGAATGGGAGAAGGGGTGGAGACAGGGAATAATGAGGTTTAGTGTGAAACAAGTAGGGGTGGATAAGGGCTGAGGCTTGTAGGGTGGAAATAAGAGATAGGTTCAATAAGGAAAGGGTAGATGCAGATTGTTGAAGGGTAGATGTGGTATAAGAACAGGTGCTGTTGTGGATAAGTGATGGGTAGGGATTGTTGGATACAGAAAAATATTTAGGAGATTTGAATTGGAAGGAGTAAAGGCGGATTAATGAGTAGTGGTGATTGTGGGTGGTCGTTGTGGAAATAAAGAATTTTTTAAATCAAAATTGAAGCGTAGCTGAGTCATTATTGCAAGTTGAGGTTGGTACTATCACAAAAATCGGAAAGTTTTCTAATTCCTGCCTAATAAAGTTGTCCCTGTGGCACAAGTGGATTACAGCTGAATTCAGAGGGCTGGCAAAGCTCGGAAACCAATGTCGGATATGGGGATGAATAAGGAGGGCGGAGAAGTCAAAAGTTCCGACAACCTCCTCGCCCTCGAGACGGCAATTGAGCTTTGATTTATCTGAAAACTTTTTATAATAGTTAGGCGAAATATAGATATTCAGCGAGTGAAGGAGGCGCTAAATTGCTCGCGTTTCAACGTTCAAAGATATTCCGCGAATCCTGATGATGGCGTGCCGTAACTTGTCGTTCGCGCTCGCAATTTCTCCAAGTCCAATTTCATTCCCGGAAAGACAATTGAGCTTCTCACATTTTTTGGGGGAAAGAGGGTCGTTACAAGAGAAAAGAAAGCTTTTTTTCAGATTAAATATTGTAGAAGCTAAGGATTCTAGGAAAGTTTAAAGGTCTGTTTTGTATAGAAAAGTAGAAGGTAAGAAAGAAAGCTTAAAAAGAAAAGGAAAATGGAGATAGGATGTATAATAATTTTGCAAAAGAGGCATTTTATTTTCTTGAAAGTTTAATGCCTCAATAGGTACGTAAAAGGATGAGAAGGGATGGTCGGAAGAAGGTTACTCGTGCGCAAAAAAAGAATCGGCAATCGAAACTTATTGCTGGCAGAGCCTTAAAGTGCCGATAAATAAGACTCGGGATTTCTTTGGGATTTACCGATATGGCTTTTGGTCTTTAGATAGGAATAAAGGCCCCCTCGTGACGTACTGCTTACTTCTGGACATTTTGTAACCAAATGAAAATATTCTACATGTAAATTTCTTAATAGTCATTCAAATAAAACAGTGGAAAAAGTTAGATATCAAAGGTCAGAGGAAAAATGTGAGTGTAAGGAGGCGAATGGTGAGTGTTAATGTGACAGGAGGCAAAGTTTAAAGGTCAGAGGTAATATATCAAGGTCAGGGGTCAATAACGTGAGGTCATAGGTTAGAGATTGAAGGTCAAAGTTGAGAAATCATAGGCCGGGGGTCAAGCATGAAAGACCAACGTTTTAAGCCACCAAAGGTCACCATTTTAAGACAGATCGGTTAAAGTTTCTTTTTTTATGTGCGATTTCTGGCTTTGCTAAACGAAAGGATTGTTGCGGTTGATGATGCAACAGCTTGATTAGAGTTCGGTTAAATGGAGAAGCATCACGGTATCCCCATCACGAGACATGACGTTTAGACTCAATTAAAAGTGCTGGGCGTGTAAGTTTTGTACAAGCGAATCGAACCGGACGTACCTGCTGAATTCTTTATACGAAGTCATTAGTGGAATCGAACGACCCAGATTCGCAGCCACAAGCTTCATTCGGTAACGATTTTGTGGCTCTGGGATTCGCTTGTTTGAAACGCGTACAAACGACGTAATCGCGAAAACCGCCTCCTCAGTTTGTGTTTTTTCAAAATTTGAATTTAAAAAAACTGTAATTTCTAATGAAATCGAATTGTATAAATAAAGGTCTTGTGATTCTTTCTTTTTCTGAGAATCTACTTCCGTTTTATTGAATATTGCAATGATTTTCCTCTCTCGAGAAACAAGGTATTCGAGAGGCGATAATGAAATGATATTTCTGAACGACCCTGTCCTACATTTGCGGCAAGTTCCATTACTTTCCGACTTGTCGAGTAAACGTCTGGCATTTAAATGGATTAAAGAAAATGCCGCTGTACTTCAGAATTATGGTGAAGAATTTTTCCTGTAGAAGAAAATCTGAAGCTATTCCGAGTAATGTCATTGAACAAAATATTTTTGAACTATAGGTAAACGAAGTAGGTAGATATATGCTAGACATTAATCTACTTTGAGGATACGATTTTTGCAGAATTTGAGAATCTGTCGATATGAATTGGGGTTTTAAGTTAATGCAGTTTTTCTCTATTGTCTAATTCATCAAGCAGAACGAGAAGAACGGTGCTCAGAAACAACCGATTTGATAACTTGCACAATGAGCCCGTGGCGTAACATACATTTCATCCCCATTCTCTGGCAGCTAGCAACGTATAAGCTGCCCCGAGGGTATCAACCCTAGTATATTACTGCACGGGTTATTCGGAGGACATTTATGTGTCCGAGCTGGGTAGAAACTCGGTAAACTGAGCGGAAAGAACAATATGTGACACTCGAATCACCACCCACCCTTACCCTCGCTTGCCGTCTTTCTCTCAAGCTCGCATATCTGTCAACTGGCGTCGTTCTGAGAGCTTATTAAATCCAAGTAGTTTCGCGAAATGTCGTGTTTCTTGAGAGTACTCAGAACCTCCCTCGTTACGAAAGACAGTTTCTTTCCGATTTAACTGTGGCTAGGTATCAACTTTAAGTAAGCTTCATTTTTATTCCATTTAAGTTAGGTGAAGATCTAAAATTTCTCAGTGAGGGTCTATATTGAGTGCAACGACAACTTTCATTAAGAGAAGCAGCTCTTGAGTCAGATTCGCCTTTTTAGGAAAGCGTGCCAAATCTGGAGAAGCTAGTAAAATTAAAAAAGGGTTGTTTAATGTAACATATCATATATCAAAATTAATTAAAAACAATCTGATGAGGAAGAAACTACAATAAGGAATTTTCTAGATTCGAATTTTATATAGCAAATAACGATAATAAAAAAAACTCTTTCTGAAAATGTATGTTTCTTCAAAAATAAAACTCTATACGTCAGCCACCACTAAATCTACCATATTTTATGCCTGCCAATATCAAATAGTTTATATTAGAAAATACAAATTTTCGCCAAAATTTTAAATCTATTCATTGAGCAGCATGCAAATCCCTTCAGTTTTTGAAAATTTGGATATCAAATTTCTAAATATGCTTTACACAAAGCTGCTGGAAACAAATTATATTCTGTTGCAAAAACTTTTCCAGCTTTTTTGGCACCACATTGGTGTTGCGATATGTTTTTTTTAACGTGAATTTCAATTTTGAAATCAACTGCACAAGTAACCCCTGTAAAATGAATTTCATTTAGATCAAACAATATTTCGTACTTTCTTGATGCTACATATCTACTGCCATTTCGTTTTTGAACACGATAACTTGAAAACAGTTGCAGATGAATTTAAGAAACGTGAAGGGCTTTTTTTCCTTCCCTAATATTTCAAAACTGACCGACGGATTTTCAAAAATATTTATTACATATTTCAGCATGTTATAATATTCAAAAAATGGGGTTTTATAGTAAAACTTTTGAATAAACATAATTCAATGTTGATGCAAGAATATGGAATATTTCTTAACTCAAGACGAAACTTTTGTCCAATTATATTAATACATTGTATGGAAGAGTAAGGAAGCTATGGTTATTTATAATATTTCAAAAATCATTTTTTATAGTTAAGCTTTTTCCTGTAGGATAATTCAAAATTGATGCAAAAGCGGAAACAATGCCTGGATTTGAGATGAGTTGATTGAACTATAATATTAATACATTACATCAAAGAGTAAGAAAGTTATGGTCATTTAAAATACTTGAAAGAACTGTTTTCTAAAGAAAAACTTGTATCATTAACATAATTCAAAGTTAATGCGAAAATTGAAAAGACTCGTTGAATCTGAAAGCTTTGATCGACCTATTCATATTTTTGTATTTCGACCTCCTCTACGCGGAAGCAAATATATTTGCTGCCTAATTATAATGAGGAAGCAAAGTGCTCATTAATAATTCACCATAATTATATTACGGCCAGCTTTTTTGGATTTTGACCTCCGCGTGAGGGAGAGGAAGGAGTAACGATGTGAATGGGAGAGAGTTAATGAAAATAGTGGGAGGACGGCACGAGAGGGAAACGGGCTATGAGGGGGAAGGGAAATATAGTTTAAAAGAACAGACGTGGCAGAGCGGAAGATGTGATGTGGAAGAATAGAGTAAAAGATGAAAATTTACTACCATGGGTACGAGTGAAAGGATAGATGGATATGGTGGAGAGGCGGCAACTCGATAAAGGGGTGGTTAGGGGAGAAGTAGATTCCAGGGGCGGATGTAGTAGGCTGGATAATATAGGTTAAGGTCGCGCGGGATTAAAGGCGTGGGTGAGAGGAAATTTTATAAAGGAGGAAGCAGAAATGGCAAGGGAGGGAGGGAAATTCAAGGGTGCAGATAGTGTAAAAGAATAGATGTTACTGAGTTGGCAATGAGAGGAGAGGGGCTGGAAGAAGGAGGTATACAGGTGGGGGAAAAAAAGGAAAGAGTTTGGAGAAAGGATAAAATGATGAGGAAACGGGTGATGGTTAAAGAGGAGGGATATATGAGTTGTGAAGAGGGTGAATGGATTCACGGGAGAGGAAAGTTTATGAGGGCCGAGGAGGGATTCAAGAATAGGAAGATGGCAAGGCAAATGAATGAAATTATTAGAAGACAATGGCAAATGGAGTTGAGGCGGAATTTTATGGATAGAGGATTGCAACTTGGAAGAGAAAGGAATAAAAATATGAAGGTTAGAGTGGAAAGAGGACGGCGAGAAAATGAAGGGAAAATAAAGGTGTTGTGTAGAGGATAGGGTTGAAGTTGGATGTGTAATTTATTGGTTGGTTAAATGAGATTGAGAGATGGGCTATATTAAATGGTGGGAGTGGGTAATGAACAAAAAATCTCTTCAACCTGAACTCCGGATTGGATAGTCGTTGCTAAATCAAAAGTTTTGTAACTGATGAAAAGTAAAAAGTTTTTTAACAATTCTTATTCAAAAGTCTATTAGTAATCTCGTGTTTTCAAAATTTCTCCATATTTCAATACAACTTTATCATTTCTTACTAGCTTAATAATGTTCTTCAGGGTCTTCAAAAAATACCTCACCGGAAGGTAATTACGCGGCTACTCGAGGTGGGGTAACGTTATTATTATTCCTCGGAGCTAGTAACCGGAAATTGTGGAGTGGAGAAACTCAATTCTGTTCATATGAAAGCTCTATTTTGTTAGGAACAATGCGTGTTTTCGGTTATCCGGTGCCCGAGACAGGAGAATGAAAAGCGTTATCGCGGAGGTTGAAACGTTGCAAAATGTGTAATCTCGTGATGCAGGGTCTTTCTTGCAGAGAATGGTGTCTACGTTCCTCGCATACTCCATTCTTCAATTGATGCACGAGACAATGTTGAATATTTAACTGAACCACACTTAAATATTCATCAAAGTTACATTACCGAAGAAAATTTAAGGGAAATTCTCTACAATTTCAAAAGACCACAGAGGATTTTATAATAATAAGCCTATATTCTATAAACAAAAAGGAGAACATGCACACTGTTATAAATGTTCGGAAAATTCCGACACATTAAAGATACTAAAGTAACTGAAATTGACGAAATTAGGTTGCAGAAAACGCAATTCAGTAACTTTCATAGAAAATTACAAAATTTTAATTAAACTCCTAAACGGTCACAGAAATATGAGTTATCGTAACTGAAAGAAGTGCGCAGTTGCATGCGCGCTCGTTGCTTCTTGATCGCGCTCGTAGGAGACAAAATCTTGTGGTTCACTGGTAATCGCCGACAAGAAAGTGCAAAATGAAGTGGAATGATTCCATATTGAAAAGGATTTAATCAAGGTTCCAATTGGATGGTAAGTCCGCTATGTACGTTAAATGACGCCCTCCGGGCTAGATAGGTTAAGTCTGTAATTTTTAATCGTTCTCTCTCTCATTGCTCTCACTTATTATTTACAACGTAGATCAAGAAACGGATATTGTTTGGTTCGTTAATTTTGATATACATTTGCCGTGTATATTTGTTTTGATCATATATAGTCGATGCAATGAGTGTAATACTATTATAACATAAAAATGTATGAGAAGTCGTTTGTATTAACTTCACTCATGTTTTCTTACTATTTATGTTCTCAGAACAAATATAGGCTACATATTTTATATTAAAATAAATGAATCGAAAAAATGTTTCAACCCCTTGAATGTAGCAACAAGCTACATTTCGCTGAAAGTGGTACCCTTGTTTGGACAATTTCAAATCGAAATTGCAGAGTCATCATGTTCAGAGGGTTGGAGTGACGTATGTAGGGACAGTGACATAACGAGGATGAAGTTGGGCGGTTTAGGGTTCAGGAGAAGTCAAGGGGTGGGAATAGTAATAACCGGATAGAAACGGTAACGTCGTTAAGCCTCTACTATTTATGATGCGTACGTGTTCTGCTGAGGCCATCTCGATGTAGCGAGGCCTGGTCCAGCCATTTGGGTCGCTATTATCCAACCAGTTTATGCATCATATGGGCCCTCAAAGGGCTCCAAAGCGTGGAATCGTTATAATTTTCCCCGCGCATTTCCACAAGTGCAAAACGCCACAGTTGCTCTATGGACCCCCACTTTGTTTCAATACTCTCAAACTCACACATGATACAATAGATCATTTCCAAATGACTAAAAGCCTTTTTTGAATGAAACTGACTATTAAATTTAATAATATATTGAAGCATCTGTAAAATTGAATTATTTGAGCATTACAAATTAATTTGTAAGACGGTGCAGATTGTGCAGATTGTAAGCATTGGGGCATGCTGCAGGAAGTGATGGAAGTTTGATATCTCAGAGATACGTATAGATTCGCTTAGGAGTGGTTCCATTTCTCTTTGCAGGCGCCTCAACTTGATAACTATTCACTATTTTCCAGTCTGTTGTGTTCGAGCGTATAATTGAGTTATAAGTTTTCCATCGAGGGCTTTCCAACCTGAACAGCTAACTCTCCCACGATTGTCTCTCCAACCCTCATTCCCGGCCATATTACAATTACGCCATCCACGCGTTTCTCTGAAAGATCGTCGACGTCACCAGACGCTCGAGATATCCTGTAATCTTTCCGACTTCGACTAAAAAGGGTTTCTTAGGGATGTAGGAAAATCAATTCTTCCCTCTCTCTCTCTCTCTTCCTCTCGCTGGAAGTTTATCAACAATTTTTCCGCTTCCTAAAAAAATTTTGAACGCCGTATGCTGGTTTCGAGCCAAAGTGATTTCTTTATTACTTATTCTTCAGTCACTTTCATTAAATGATAGAACCTACGAATTATGAATACATGAACTATAATTGGCACTGAATAATTTTCATATATAAATTTCACCTTATACTTCTACTTGAAGAGAATATGCGCACAATGAATCATGCCTATTAAATTTTGCTCATTATTTATGGAAACGATACTTACTACCTTTGTGAATTTAAATAACATTTTCTTCCAGCATTGTTAGATACCGATCAAACGATCTCAGCAGAAAACATTCTTCGGATATACACAAAGGATAACAACCACCTATTCATAAATAACAAGCAATACGTTTTTACGTAATACCCTCGCAACAAACGCATAAATGAAAAACCCTCTCTTTGCTTTCGATTCCAAGAAAATCTAATTCCTACTCTTTCAAAGTAGAGCTCCTTGTGTTCGAGAAGAAAGAGTACTGAAGAAAATTCAAGGTATAAATAAAAGTAAAAAGTAGAAAGAAAAAGGGGGTCAGGTGACAAAGGGAGTCAGGTGACAAAGGGGTAAAAGTCAGTCCGGACCCTCTTGGAAATTCAGAGGCAAGTCACGGATATCGTGAATCTTAATAAGGGTACGGACGTAATTGACACGTTGGATACCTGCGGGGCTTAAACGGAGCGTGCTTGGGACGTGCTCGAACCGTAGACATTGATTTTTTGTCAAGAAAACCAATGCCCCAAAAAAGTGAAGTCTCCCCCAAACTGTCAAATACAAAAACCGGATCCTACCCTTAAACTCCAACCAGAAAGCCTTACCTAATCTGAAACCCCAAATCAAAACCCAAAAATAACGAAACTGATACTCAAAGTCTAGTCCCACCCTTAATCCAAAAATCCGAAACACTGACACAACCTAAAAACCCCAATCGTAAAACCCGGCTTCAACCAGATGCGTGGTTCAAACGAAAACCCAAAAGCCTGATCCAACCAAGAATAAAAAATTGCAAACCCTGCTCTAACCCAAAATCCAAAACGAAAAATCCTAACGAAACCCATAATTTCGACTCTAAAATCATGATTCAGTCCAGAACCTCAATCCCTAAATCTTATCCCCAAACCTGAAAATACGATTTGAAGTCTTAACATCTTTACTCGACCAAAAACAGAAATTCTGACCCCGTAGCCCGGAAGCCCCGAAGTCGAATAAGTTTAAAGATTCGAATTCCATGTGTTATCAGTAATTTCAGAAAAATTCAGTAGCCAATAAGGGTATTTCGGGTTTTTACCTTAAAAATTAATCTAAACATGTTGTGCATGCCGATAAAAAAGTCAACGCAGGTGCAAAAAAAAAATATAAATTACGATACAAGGTTTTCGAATGGTAGGGGGATGGAGAAAGATGGGAGCCAAGACCGCGAGTGAAAAAGAGAAAAAAGAGGGACTAACGCCTTAATTTCTATTTTATCACCTCTCTCCTATAACTGTATCGCCGAAAATAGGTGTAAAGTGCTTTTAACGTAATCACTCGGAGCACCGAACGGGAACTTTTTGAAAGTGAGATGTTATAGGGCGTGTCTGATGGGAGGAAATATTTATGTGAGGAATCCAAAATGGGCACTCTTATTCTGAGAGACTCCTTTCAATAAAAAAATTGAATTAAGAAAGCATTAGAGCGAGGTATGGGGTTAAACAAATTTTTAATCCTTATTGAAAAATCCGATTTTCATGATATTCTTTGAATGATAAAAAATAATTGAAAGTTTCTATTCCAGAGATTTGTATTTAATTTTCCAATTGAAAAATATATGTAATTTTAGTGAATTAATAAAAAAAAAGACCAATCAGATTGGATTGCGCTTTGGTACACGTTTTTAGGACCTAAAAAATAAGTTCGACTTCGTTAACCAGCATTTTTTGACCAACAATTCTTGTTTTAAAAATAAAAAACCGCTAAAAAATATAAAATTCCATTTTGCGGTCATACTATGCAAAATACGAACGAAAAAAATTAATAGTTAAAAATGATCCACCCAGATAAGATATAAAAATGTGCTTTTTGAAATTTTTGATAGGAGACGTAGTTTTCGTTTCAATCGAGAAAAAAATAACATTAAAAATATAAAGTTTTTTTTGTTTGGAAAAACGACAAAAGATAATATATATTTTTTGATGGGACTCACTGTTCTTCTTATAAACATCAGAAATGCTATTGAAAGATCGAACATTCAAATTATCAGCCAAGCAACGCGGTACAAAAAAAAAGTAAAAAAAAATCATTTTAAGAAGGGCCTACAAAATCTCCTTCGACCATTTTTGATAGAACTCAAAGTTTTTCTTTCAAAGAATTTTAAATTGTGAATTTTTTTTATGTTTTACGGTCCACATACAAATTGAATAAAAAATGAGCAAAAAACATCTTTCCAACTCAAAATTTATTAATTAAAAAACTCCTTACTCCATCCTTTACGTACGTTTCGGTACAATTGCGTACCTTTTTCAAAAGGTTTTTAAAACCTAAATACAATAATATTTGAAATTAACAATAATTAAACAAAACAAAAAAAATTAAAATAGAATAATAATTAATATAAATTTGTACCTGAGATAAGATTAATTTCGAAGAGTAAACAAACATCGAAAAAGAAAGATAGAAACCAATGTCAATTTGGAAGAATCCAAGTCAAAATTTAAGTCAAAAATTTAGAAAACATTAAAAATTGTTATAGAAGTCTCAAAAAAATTAAGGAGACTTCACTCACGTTTAATAGAGCCATCAGATATAACTCTTGAAAAATGGTATTTTAAGTAATTTGAAAATTGACATAATCTTTGAATGTTCTTTACAATGTTTTCAATTTCTAAACGTAGACATTTAGTTTGAAAATTAAATTTAGTTTTTTCGAATTTAGAGATCAAATTGTAATTTAAATTATGAACATTAAATTTATTTACATTTTGTTGAATATGTGTTGGAAATAAGGCATTGTTTCTGCACCTTATTAAGAAAGTACGCTGTTCTTTAAGAATAACTAATTTCCTATTGGTATGTATCCAATCTCCAATTTGTTGTCTTGTGGCAGCACCATACCTCTCAAAGATGTAAGATAAATAACAATCCTTTTCTTCGACCGACATAAAAAGAATAAAAAAAATTAAGACATAAAAGACATAAAAGTAAGTAAGACATAAAAAAAATTCACAATTTAAAATTCTTAAACATCGTCGGTCGAAGAAAAGGATTGATTTGTATCAAATCATTTTTACAATTTTTCTTTCAAACATTGAAAATGCTATTGAGAAATCGAAAATTCAAATTTTCAGCAAAAAAAAACTCGAGATACGAAACAGAAGTCTTTATATTTCTTTAGTATATTTTCTCATGACAAATCATTTTCAATGGTCAAACTAAAAAGTTTAATGTACGTTTTATTAAATATTAATTGTTTTAACAATTTTTATTCATTTGAACAATACTCTTCACATTTTTTTGCAAATTATCAGTACCTTTACAACAAGATTAACTGATTAGGCAATAAAAAAATCAATACAGTCGAATAAATTAATTTTCAATTGTTGAAATAAGTTTATATTGTTTCAATGTAATTTTTGACTGAAATAAGGCAGAAAAGTGCATTTTTTTGCAAATTTGTCAACAAACTCGACAGAATTCTAGTATATCTGCTATTATTGCAACTTATATATAATTTTGTAACAAATTTCATTCGTTTAAACAGTTTCTTTCGCAAAATATAAAAAACAGCTTTTCTGAGTCAATTGAACTATTTAATTTTAATAAAACACCAACATGTAACATTATCTAATAAGCTTCTGTAATCAGAAAAAGTGAATATATTGTCCAAAAAAGTATTGAAAAATGGGAATTATTTAAACAATCTTTAGGAGGATACGAGAAACGTCATCCTAGGAGAAGCTAATGAAATTTGTTAAATAATTTCAAAAAACTACAATTTTCTGCCTAATTTCAGTCATGAGTTAAATTTTAATAATTAAACATTATTTTCAAATGTAAAAATAAAGTAAATTGATCGTGTTGATTTTCGATTTAAACTAATTAGTTCATGCTACTCAATGAAGGTGTAAATTTGGTTTAAGACTTAAAATCAAATCCAAACATTTTTTCGAATTAGAGGTTTTGACGGGTCCATATAATCTCACATGCGGCAAGTCTCTCTGCGGCAAGTCATACCAGCGGCATGTCACATCTGCGGTATGTCTCATCTGCGGCATCTCTACGTAGCGGCTTCTCTTCCGCGCGGCATTTCCCACATTGAATTTGACATTTTTGCAGCATCTGTCACCAGTGGCAAGTCTCCCAGTGGCATCTCTCCCCTCCAAATTTTTTTTCAATTCAAATAAAAATGGCAAAACTGCGGCAAGTCTCCCACGACTTATTGTCTCGCCGGCGGCATCTCTCATCCAGCAAAAATGTTCAAGTCCATATAAAATTGCAAAACTGCAGCAAGCCTCACAGGACTAATTGTCACATCTGCGGCATCTCCTACCCGTGGCAAGTCTCCCCAGTGGCATCCCTCATCCGGGAAAAATTTTCTAAGTAGTTCTAAAGATGGAAAAGCTGTGAAAAGTCTTCCCAGCGGCATCCCTCACCCAAGAAAATTTGCTCACTACTTGTAAAGATGACAAAACAGCGGCAAATGTCCCCAGCGGCATCTATCGCCCAAGAAAATTTTCTCACTAGTTGTAAAGATGGAAAAACTGCGGCAAGTCTCTCCAGCGGCATCTCTCCCCCCAAAAAAATTTTCAAAGTAGTTCTAAAGTTGGCAAAACTGCAGCAAGTCTCCCCAGCGGCATCACTCCCCCAAGAAAATTTTCTAAGTAGTTCTAATGATGGCAAAACTGCGGCAAGTCTCCTCAGCGTCACCTTCCGAACAATGAAAGTTACTATATAGTTCTAAAGATGGAAAAACTGTGACAAGTCTTCCCAGCGGCATCCCTCACCCAAGAAAATTTGCTCACCACTTGTAAAGATGACAAAACAGCGGCAAGTGTCCCCGGCGGCATCTATCGCCCAAGAAAATTTTCTCACTAGTTTTCAAGATGGGAAAAACTGCGGCAAGTCTCCCCAGCGGCATCTCTTCACCAAGAAAATTTTCTAAGTAGTTCTAAAGATGGCAAAACTTCGGCAAGTCTCTCCAGCGGCATCTCTCTCCCAAGAAAATTTTCTGAGTAGTTCTAATGATGGCAAAACTGGGGCAAGTCTCCTCAGCGGCACCTTCCGAACAATAAAATTTACTATATAGTTGTAAAGATGGCAAAACTGCGACAGGTCTCCCCAGCGGCATCTCTCGCACAAGAAATTTTTTTAAGTAGTTCTAGTTTTTCAATCTTTACGACTACAAAGAAAATTTTTTTGTGCGAGACATGCCACTAGGGAGACTTGCCGCAGTATTGCCATCTTTAGAACAACTTCGAAAAATGTCTTGGGGAGAGATGCCGCTGGAGAGACTTGCCGCAGTTTTGCTATCTTCAGAACTACTTAGAAATTTTTTTGGTGAAGAGATGCCGCTGGGAAGACTTGCTACAGTTTTGCCATGTTTAGAACTACTTAGAAAATTTTCTCAGACGAGAGATGCCGCAAGGGAGACTTGAATCATTTTTTCCATCTTTACAACTACTTAGAAAATTTTCTTGGGCGATAGATGCCGCTGGGGAGAATTGCCGCAGTTTTGCCATCTTTAGAACTACTCAGAACATTTTCATGAGCGATCGATGCGGCTGGAGAGACTTGCCCGAGTTTTGCCATCTTTAGAACTACTTAGAAACGTGCAAACTGGTCAGTGCAATGCTCACGAGGTGGATTATGGCGATTCAGGACTATCGATTCGAGATAGAGCACTGTCAAGGTAAATTCAACGTGGTTGCTGTCACACTCAGCAGGATATCATCGTACGAAGAGAATTATCCGTTTGACTTGAATGCAGAACAGATATTTTTACATGCACTTGCAAAAATACCATCCTCAGAACCACGCCGCAGACTACAAAACTTCTTTCACGAACAAAAAAATGATCCAATCTTGCAAAAATGATACAAAGACATCAAGGAAGAAAAAATACAAAAATTTGATATCTACAAACTCCTAATATATTTGACAACAATAAACAGAAAAATCGTTGCCTTACGGACGGAATAATCTTCAACATAATAGATGAATGTCATGAACTCTATGCCCACGTTGGAGCTCAACGAGTATTTAAAATGCTGAATGAATATTTCTACTACCCACAATTAGCGACTATAGTAAGACGAAAAATCGAAAGTTGTGACACATGTCAAAAAAATAAGGTTACTAATCAAACGTGCTATCCAGAAATGAGGAGTTACGCACCAAAAAAACCAGAAGAAATTTTATCAAAAGAGTTTTCTATGGACCCTTACCTGCTAGCAAAGGTGGATTCAAATATATCTTATCTACTATTGATGCCTTTAGTAAATTTGTAAAAAATATATCCTTTAAGAAGAAGTACAACAAAGGCGACAGTTACAAAAATCTTCAAGGACCATATTCCAAAATATGGAAAACCAGACAAGATTGTAACGGATCATGGAACTCCGTTTACCAGCGATCAATGGCTAAATAAATTAAAAGATGAAGAAATCCAAGCTGTCTTCTCATCAATAAGAGATCCACAGAGCAAGATCGTCGAGAGAATACACAGAGAGTTATCCCGATTCTTTAGAACACTGATTAAGAATAAACACAACTTGCGGTGGAGTTGGATTCAAATAATTGAAAACTGCATGAATGAAACGCATCATGAGACAACAGGTTTCATCCCTATAGAAATCCAACTTTAAAAGAAGCCAACAAGAGCTTGGGAAAACTGGCTAAAATTACCACCATCAACGCCGAACATGGGATATGAGAGAAAACTAGAAATGACCCAGGAAAACATAATTAAAAAAGGAAGGAAAAGGGCCGAGGCTCTCAATCGCACACACAAACTTACAAAACTCAAGGTGGTCGAGAAAGTCCTTTCGAAATTGTTGAATAGGTCGGATAAAGAAAACAAAATACTTGCTAAATTTCTACAAATGTACGACGGACCATATAAAATAAAAAAAGAAGTACAGCCAGGCACGTTTATTCTGTGGGACACTGAAGAAAATGAAGAAAAGGGCATGTGCCACAGCCATGACTTAAAAAAATATATCGAGTGGAATGATGAGGACCCGGAAAACACGAAACTATACGAAAATGCAAATTAATAGAAATTATTATATTTGGCCAACGGCCAAACCACGCTGAAAAAACCAGTTCTCGTCAGATCACTGAATTTAAGCAGCGTTGGGCGCGGTTAGTACTTGGATGGGTGACCATTCGAGAATACTGCGTGCCGTTGGCATATCGTGGGAAATGGCTTAATGGTATACTAATACTACTACTACTATTAGAAAATTAAGAAGCGATTAAAAAGACAAATTTAATTAGAAAAGTAAGAGGAGACGAATAAGGGTAGTAGCGAAAAGAAAATTTTCGATAACGATTAGAGAAATAAGTAGCAATAAATAGAATTTGTAAGCAATGAAAATATAAATCGAATTGAAGAAGAAATCACGGGCGTATAATAGACCTGTAATTACGTAGGTAATAAGTTACTTAATGAAGAGAAATGAAAATAAAATAAAAATCATTTAAAAAATGAATAAAACGAGAGAGAAAAAAATTAAAAAGAAATAAAAAATGGAGGAGACACCCTCAAAAGATATACCACAATGAGGTGAAAGAAAAAATAAGTAACATAAAATTACACCAAGTAGAAAATGCAGTAAGTAAACCTCGACAAATCGAGTATTAGCAATTAAGTATATAATGCGAAATAAAAGACATGATTCAATGTCAGAACATTGTAAATAAGAATTATAACCAGGAACGAGTAATAATAATATTAAGAATTAGGGATAAGCCATACAGAAATCATTTCAGTCTGCTAGAAGCGCTCACACAATTAGGAACTGTAGAACAATCCAAAACAAACGCGAATAAGTGAATATAGTGCCCTTGGATTATAAACTTTTGCAGGTAATAATTTGAGGATTTTCCCAGCTTTGCTTTTAAAATTACAATGATTCGATTTAAACTTTAAAATAATGCATGTACATTAATGACTACAAACCGAGAAAACTATAAAAGAAAATAAGAAAGAGGTTATCATATAGTTCGGTAAAATTAAGAGACGCATTAAACAATCAGGATGTCCGCCGGTAAATATGAATTTTTTTATTGTTCCTTTTAGAAATAAAAGAAAAAGATGAAATGGAGAGCCAACCAAAAAAAATACTAGTGGATGAAGGAACCCAGGTATACGAGCGTATCATACAAGGGCCTATAGCAAGGCTAAGCATTAAGAACAAAGACGAAACCATTGCCAAGCGAGAGGAACATACCCGCAACAATATTCCAGCAAAGGGATCAAAAATTAAAAACAAAATAGTATAAACGCCAAGATTCAACCTAGGGAAACGACCTGGGTACATAATATTAAAACTAAACCGACCCATCACCACGGAAGCTGAGAGGGAAGAAACAAAAAAAGAAGAAATCGCAAAAATAAAGAAAAAAGCCGACATTCAACATGAAGAGTGGCAGAACAATCTTTTTGAAGAAATGAGAAAATGCGTGAAAACCATGATCGATAAACTCAAAAAGGCAAACCAACTCAGAAGAAAAACAAAACAGAGAAATATCCCGAAAAAGAGCAAAGAAAAGAAACGACGAGGAAAGAAGACAGAAAAACTCCCTGAAAAGAAGACATCACGGAAGAATCAAGAAGAATCAGTTACTGAAGAAAAAGAAGAAGAACTCCTATATGGACAAACAATATAAGGAAATTTCTATTCATTTATTTTCGGTGGTGATTTGGTAAATGAATACATCGTCGACGAGGAGAAGAATAGGATTTAAATTGAAAAGATGTGCAAAGGCTATGTAAACTCTAGAAAATCTCTAAATTTCTTTTTCTTCAAATCACAGTTTCTCTATGAACCCTTTTCTTTTATTATCGCCTCCGTTTTTGGAAATTGTGTATTTTTTCAGCAAGTTTTCTTTATTCATACCAAGAAAAATGTCGAAACCGCAACTAGTGCCGCGCTAACTGATATCTCCTTGAAGGTTTAATAAAACAAATTTATTTCCTGCAAAATAACGGTACTCTACAAATTATTTCTTCATCCACGAAAATAAACGAATAAATTAAATTAACACTAAACTCATTTGTTTAGGGGGGCACGTGCATCCATTTAGCAAGAGAAGTAAAAAAAATTTGTTGACGATCCATTGGTTTAGGGGGGCTTTCCATAGGTCCATAAAAAAAATCATTTGTTTCAATCACTGAACAGCTTGAGCTCAAATTTACAAAAATTTCAATAAATGCAGCTGAAAGGTCATTAAGCTTTTATAAAACCACCACTAAACGAATCAATTTTTAAAAAATTTGACAAATTTATTCATTTAGGGGGGCACTGAGACGGTTTAGAATAATTGAACATTATGATTCTAAATTATAAATGTAGCATCATATAGTTAAGTACCGCAAGGATAGAAAGAAACGATTTCGTGAAATCTACCAAGAAAGGAAAGAAAATTAATGGATCGATAATTGCGCACGCAATTCGATTATGACAAGTGGGGATTCGCGGGTCTGAGAAGAAGCGAGGCCCAGTCGCTTTCGAAAGTCCTTTCGTGAGCCCACTCAGGAGTAAAGGTTTTTGAGGACGCCTCGACGATCTGCGATTTTCCTTAGGAAAATTTCTTGTAGACGCTGGTGCGTTTGGGATGGCAATTTAAAAAAGAATAATCAGGATTCGTTTCATTCCCAGTCATTGTGATTTTTCATCAGTTATAAAGAAAATTTTTATAAAGTGAGTTATGAAAAGGTGGCGTTACATAAAATGCCAAATATAACTCAACAGTGTGTCTCCCAATCTCAATAGTCAGAAAACCTCAATTATGTTTAAGAGCCATGGATTTAGAATGCTTTTCAACCAGTTTGTATACTGGAGCTCAACAATTTAATCCAATTTCTAACCATAAAAGATAAAATTCCTCCTAAAGAGATTATGGGTGGAAAAGTTTCTTTAATTCAAGAAAGCGTGATCTAAATTTTGAAAAGTGAGATTTTTAACCGGAACTCGTTTATCCGGACCTTATATCACTTGATAAAAATAATTGAGAATGCTAGCTAATCTTCAGTAAAAGAAAAGTTTTAATTTCGTAATTAGAATTGTAGAATTCTAGGAGCAGAACTCCCAGAATGAATTCTCAATTTTAATTAATTGGAAAATTCAGACACTGTGAGTGGTTCAATTAAAAAGATAATTTATTCACTGCCAAGTTCAAAAGAAATGTGAAGACTTGTGAATCTTTTATCTAGAGTTAGGAAAATTTTACCTTGGTTTTGATCCAGACATTGCAACTAGTCTACCAGAATTAGGGTATCATTCAAAAAGGCAAAATTTAAGACGTATAAGAATCCTGAGTATTGAAAATAGGGAAATTGCTGTGAGGTTAGAAATCAGAGAAATTGTGCCAGAAATTGAAATTCTACAGAAAATGACGGTTCAGGTTATAGTTTTCACATAAATTTCAATTATTCAAAACTAAACAATTGTGTCTCGCTTTTAGGAATCCTATTAAAGTCCCAAAGGAGAATGAGGGATGGAATCTTAGCTCGCTAGAATCCAAATGAATCTCGTTGCCATAGATGCTCTCTTCGATTCGGGGTCAGTGGAAAATTTTATTTCAAAAGAATTTATAATCTAGAATTATTTTACATTTTGGAATTTGAGAATCGAAGAAGATGAAGCATTAATTGGAATTGTTCAAGAAGAATTGAGATTGCCTAAGGTTTCTTTTTTTGTAGAATTTGAGAATAGAGTCTTTCGTAGTAGTTTCATCGTTCTACGAGGATTGATACCGACGTGCTTACTCGGGACCAACTTCCTGAACGGAACAGAGCAATGTATCAATAAATAATATTTTATAGATTATTATCCATAAATGACACGAATTGCTACATTTACCATTAAATAAACGAAAGAACTAGATTAAAATTAACATCCACTAACCCTACATCAACGAGCATTTACATGGCTTAAAAATAAATAAATGTAACAACAAATTGGTAGAATTTTTTTTAATGCACTTTTTTTTTATTCAGGTTTTTTCGTATCGTGTATAGTTTGATCGCAAATGGAATTTTGATTTGTCAATATTTTTGTGTGTGATCAAAATTTTCGACTTTTCAAAAAAATTCAAATACTTGTTATGTCAATATTGTAGGGTGGTCTCAAAAATTCTAAATTTATCGTACTAGCAGACTAAAAATCTACAGACAAATCTACAAATCTACAAAAATCGTAGACAGAAAGACGCATTCGCGAAAACCTGTTATTCGAGTTCAGAATGTCTCAAAACGTGAACATTTTACAAAAACGGGATGGGGGGGAGTAAATTTTAAACAAATATAATACCTTTTCTGATGAGTACGTAGAAACAATTTTGTTATTTAACATTTTATTGCAACTTGTGTCGTTTCTCCAAAAATTTAATTTTTTTATTTTCCATGTCATTTTCCACGATTTAAACCAAGAATACGCATCCTAGCGTAAAGTGGTTCTAATAAAATGTGTAGATACAGTTTAGGCGACAAATTTTGTTAAATAACACTATGCGTTTCAAAAAAGAAGGATTAATAACAAATTTATAGATTTTTTTGGGTGAACAACTTTGGTTGATGAAATTTTTCTCATACCTTGCATCGTTTTTCAAGAAATTAATTTTTTTTATTTTTACTGTTATTTTTCACGACTAAAACGAAAACTACGCATCCTAGTAAAAACCGAGGCTTAACAAATTCGTAGCTCATTTTTGGGTATATAAATTTGGTTTATTTGTTGTTGTTTTTTTGTAGCTTGTGTCGTTTATTCAAATTTTTATTTTATTTTTAATGTTGTTTTTTGAGAATAAAACAAAAACTACGCGTCCTATCAAAAAGTGATTTATGAACAAATTTGTAGATCATGTTTAGGAGCACAATTCTGGTTTATTCATCTTTTGTCGTATCTTGCATAGCTTGACCTTAAAATGGAATTTTTGATTTTTTAATTATTTTTTGTGCGAATTTGAATTTTCGATTTTCCCAAAAAATTGAAAAATTTCTTATGATAATCCTGTAGGGTGTTTAAAAAGCAACGTTCACTTTTCTTGACTTTTTTTATATCTGCGATGTTTAGCTTAGAATTTTCGTTTTTTTTTAATTTGGAAGTACTATAAGTGTGGTAATTTGTTTTTCATCGAAAAAAGTCACTTAAATAAATGGTTCGTATTTTCGAGTACTATGAATTTCCGTACATAGAATTTTCAAATCCTGAAAAAAATTAGTCTAAAAATATTGAAAATGCTATAACTTTTTGAATTTTCATCCGAAATGGCTAGCTGAGGAACTTGACCTTCAGTTTAGGACACTCAAATATTGTACAAAAGGCCGAAACAATCTGTCAATTCTTTCGAAAGTTGTCGTGCTAACAGTCTAAAAATATACAGTCAGACACACAGACAGATCCATTCGTAAAAACCTGTTTTTCGGGTTAAGAAGGTCTCAAAACGTGGACATTTAAAAAAAACGGGGGGTGGGGGTCAAATTTTACACAAATCTAATACTTTCACTGATGAGAACGTAAAAAAGAACAAATATATATAATAATTCATACAAATACGACAATTCTATCCAAAGTTATGGTCGAACATAAAAAAAATACTGAAAAAAAAATTTCGAAACATATAAATCTCTTTTGCTGCGCTTATTCGATTAAAAACAGAAATCACTTTATACGTCTAGACGATAAAATAATTTCCTCTCTGCAGTCGCAAGTTATAGGTGCTTCCCGGAAAGGAAATAAAATAATTGTTCACCGAATCTCCGCTGCAACTCACGTCTGACCAATTCGGCGGTTACTACTTAATCCTACAGACACTCTCGGGAAACAGTAGCACGTGTCAGCGAATAGTCTTCCCAACGTGCAATTCTCATTCTGATTTGATCAACAATTTTTAATTAAATACTTTCTTTGACAACAGAGATAAAAATATAAATGCAGCAGAATGAAATGTCAGTAAGTTAGTGCAAAATCAGGAAAACAATATTAACCGCCGATAAAGAAAAACAGGACCGATTTTCGGTAAAGTAGGAAAAAGTAGTCGGTAACCCTATAAATATTGTAGGTAAAAAGACCCAAAGTAATAAAGAATTGAGTATCAATGAAAATATCTTGTTGTTAAAGAACAAAAATGGTCGGTAAAACAGCACACCCGGTCGGTAACGCAGTTTCAAATATCGGTAACACAAAGTGGGATAATATTTCCATATTATACAAAGATATTGTCGCTGCCGCTATTGTGTCAGGAATTCTGAACCCAGGTCCAGCCCTGACCCAGCCAACCGTGAAGAAAATGGTCATGCTCAAGATAAGAGGCATGATAACGATGAGGGGGGACAGATAAAATAGGGTCAGAGAAAAACGCATAGCCCTTGGCTAGGGCCTCTTTGCGTACTTCCTTACAAAATTTAAAAATAAGCAAAATAAGCAGGAAAAAGATTCATCATTAAAAATAAAATTCCTGAAAAACCTCACTTCACGGCTCATTAGAGACAAGAATAACATAATGGAAAAAGAGGGAGAAAAAGGGAAAAAGTCAACCAAAAACCAACCTCTTACTTTTTTCATTTCTCCGTCTTTTTTATACTACGAGGGGACCAACATGTTTCGAGGCCAATTCAGACCAGCTCATCAGGGATTATTTCTAGGGAATAATTGTAGGTATGAAAAACTAATATACCTGTAAAGAAAATATTTCAATCAGTATTAAATAAAAATTGATTTAGTTTAATGTAGTCAAATATATTTATTGATAAAATGATTGTTTAATAAAAAAAGAATACTTTCTATTATCTAGTCAAAGAAAATTACTTTAGCTAAGTAATTACTCTATCCCATACTTTGTTATATCTTGAGAGGTCCCTTTTTAAATTGATAGCCTTATTACCTACTCTCTTTATAAATAAAATGTCTGCCCTATATAAACTGCATTGCAATCTTTTCAATTAATTTGGTAAATTACATATTCAATTTTTGTCTATCTCAATAAAATCCATTTTCCTAACAAGAAACAATCAATTTCACAAATTTAAAAAAAATTGTCTAATCCTCTCTCATTTTTTAGAAAAAGGTCAACTCCCAGTATTTGTTTCTTTTTTAAGAAATCTAAATTTTCCGTATTTGTTTATTTGTCCTTTTCACACTTGGGACAACACTATTTAAAAATTATAACAATTGTTTATATCACAATGTAAATGTTCCAAAACGTAGTTTACAAAATTATTATAATTAAAAAGACACTTTAAAAACTTAACTTTCACTTTTATTTTACAAAAATCGAAAAATTCAACTGGAAATTAATATTACCGATGGGTCGTGTATAAAGTAACGCCATATACTAACGTTGAGTTTAAACAGAATACTCTCAGAATTTGCCAGATTTCAGAAACGCTATTAGTAGTAGAGAGATAAGGAGAAAAGAGAGAGAGAGACAACTCAGAGAAAGAAATAAAACGAGGCAACTTTTTTTACGTAGTTTTACCCCTATTATCGACCAGGGACTCAATATTAACGAGCGACTCAATTCGTCCCACAACAGAACACTATAAAGAACACGTGTCAAAGATAATTCCACTGACATTCGAGAAAAGTCCAGTTTTAAAGAATTTCATACAAAATGTTATATTTTGTATTTTTTTCCAATATAAGAAGATACATTTACATTTAAAAGATATATCATAATCACATTATAATTGACAATTGATAATATTGAAGATTGATAAATATAAAAATTGTTTAAAAATTTTTTTCACAAATTATAATATAAAAATGCTATGATCGCCCCCCCCCTCCACCAAATCTAATTATTATCAAAACAATACTTGGCTTATATTGAAAAAAGAAATTGTATGCACAATTCGAAAAAAAGAAGAATGAAAAATATTAAAAACTTCAAGTGAAACATGTTTAATATAGAATATGTGAATATTTTCAGAAATTAGAATTTAAAACTTGAAAAAATAATTAAAAAACCAAGATAATTCTCAAAAACAATGAACAATTATATTCAAAAAAGGATATCTCAGATATTACAATTAAGATTCTAGATAAAGTCAATTTACAAAAATTCCTTATAATGATAGGAAGGAGTTTTCAAAGTTGCACATCAATCAATTCAAAATCAATTTAAAATTAAAAAATTAATATAATAGTATATTGTGCTACAAGTTGAAAAAGCGAGAGATTTAAAAC
>CAKNYM010050174.1:139697-171664 GCA_932195095.1 Andricus curvator | reverse complement strand
TTTTTCTATCCTTCGTGACCGAAGACTCTTATCTTTTTGTATCCCTTCCTTTATCTATCTATTACGAATTTTAATCTTTTTCAATCACTTTCTATATTCTTCGTGACCGAAGACTTATATTTTTCTATCCCTTAGTCTATCTATCTATTACAAATTTTAATCTTTTTCAATCTCTTTTTCTATCTTTCGTGACCGAAGACTCTTATCTATATCTATCCCTTAGTCTATCTATCTATTACTAATTTCAATATTTTTCAATCTCTTTCTGTATCTTTCGTGACCGAGGACTCTTATCTTTTTCTATCCCTCGAAATTGGGGAGTCCATCGAAAAGTTAAAAAATTCATTAAAAAAATTAATTTGACTTTGACCATGTATAAGAAAGACAACGTGATGTCCATGCTTATATACCTACATAATTAAAATTAATTTCTCTATCTCACAGTCCACAACTGTGACAAACTTGGGAGAAAACGGTTTGCTAGGCCTCTACTTATAGGCCCGAAGACTGATTCCATTTGTTGGTTACTTTTACCCTCAGCCACCTAGCGTCCCCTGCTGGAATTAAAAAGATATAGATACTATCTTTTTGAATAATTTTGAATCTTTATGATCGAAATAGGTAGAGAAAATGTATCCCATTCTATCTCTTTGTCAATCTAAATTCGCGTCTATCTTTTTCAATCCTCTCTTTTCTATCTCATCATATACTTTATCTATCCACGTCAATCTTCTTCTATCTCTCTATCAATCTAAACGCCTGTTATCTTTTTCAATCTCCTTTTCCCTATCTCTTCTTATCCTCGATCTATCCGCGTCAATCTTTTTCTATCTTTTTGTCTATATAAATTCACGTCTATCTTTTTCAATCTTCTTTTCTCTATCTCATCCTACCCTGCTTCTATCGACGTCAATCTTTTTCTATTTTTTTGTCTTTATAAATTCACGTCTTTCTTTTCCAATCTCCTTTTCTCTATCTCATCACATCCTGCTTCTGTCAACGTCAATATTTTTCTATCTCTCTGTCAATCTAAACTCCTGTTATCTTTTTCAATCTCCTTTTCCCTATATCTTCTTATCCTCGATCTATCCGCGTCAATCTTTTTATATCCCTTAGTCTATTTATCTATTACAAATTTTAATCTTTGTCAATCTCTTTTTCTATCCTTCATGACCGAAGACTCTTATCTTTATCTATCCCTTAGTCTATCTATCTATTACTAATTTCAATATTTTTCAATCTCTTTCTGTATCCTTCGTGACCGAGGACTCTTATCTTTTTCTATCCCTCGAAATTGGGGAGTCCATCGAAAAGTTAAAAATTCATTAAAAAAATTAATTTGACTTTGACCACGTATCAGAAAGACAACGTGACGTCCATGCTTATATACCTACATAATTAAAATTAATTTCTCTATCTCACAGTCGACAACTGTGACGAACTTGGAAGAAAACGGTTTGCTAGGCCTCTACTTATATAGGCCCGAAGACTGATTTCACTCGTTGATTACTTTTACCCCCAGCCACCTAGCGTCCCCTGCCGGAATTAAAAAGATATAGATCCTATCTTTTTGAGTTATTTTGAATCTTTATGATAGAAAGAGATAGAGAGAATGTATCCTATTATATCTCTTTGTCAATATAAATTCACGTCTATCTTTTTCAACACCGTCTTTTCTGTCTCATCCTATCCATTATTTATCCATATCAACCTTTTTTTATTTCATTGTCAATCTGAATTCCCGTCTATCTTTTTCAATCTCCTTTTCTTTATTTCATCCTCTTCTATGTTTATCAACGTCAATCTCTTTCTATCTATTTTTCAGTCTGAAGTCACGTCTATCTTTTTCAATACCATCTTCTCTATCTCATCCTTCATCTATCCACGTCAATATTTTCCTATCCCTAAATCAATCTACATTTCCATCTATCTTCTTCAATATCCTCTTCCCTATCTCATTGTAACACACATCTATCAACGTCAATCTTTTTCTATATATTTTTCAATCTAAATTCACGTTTATCTTTTACAATACCCTCTTCTCTGTCTCACCTTTTCCTTTGTCTACCCACCTTAATCTTTTTCTATCCATTTGTCAATCTGAATTCACGTCTATCTTTTTCAATATCCTTTTCCCTATCTCATTATATCATACATCTATCAACGTCTATCTTTTTCTATCTATTTTTCAATCTGAATTCACGTCTATCTTTTTCAATACCCTCTTCTCTATCTCATCCTATCCTTTACCTATCCACGTCAATATTTTTCTATCCCTAAATTTATCTAAATTTCCATCCATATTTTTCAATCTCCTCTTCCCTATCTCACTGTATCATACATCTATCAACGTCTATCTTTCTCTATCTATTTTCTGATATAAATTCACATCTATCTTTTTCAATACCCTTTTCTCTATCTTTTCTCTAGATGGGGAAAATGAGATGGAAAAAGATAACGGTAGCTTATATTGATAGAGAGATAGAAAAATATTGACGTTGATAGAAGCAGGATAGGATGAGATAGAGAAAAGGAGATTGGAAAAGAAAGACGTGCATTTATATAAACAAAAAGATAGAAAAAGATTGACGTCGATGGAATCAGGATAGGATGAGCTAGAGAAAAGAAGAATGGAAAAGAAAAACGTGCATTTATTTAGATAGAAAGATTGAAAAAGATTGACGCGGATAGATCGAGGATAATAAGAGATAGGGAAAAGGAGATTGAAAAAGATAAAGGGAGTTTAGATTGATTGAGAGATAGAAAATTATTTACGTTGGTAGAAGGATGATAGGTTGAGATAGAGAAAAGGAGATTGGAAATGAAAGCCGTGAATTTATATAGACAGAAAGATAGAAAAAGATTGACACGGATAGATCGAGGATAAGAAGAGATAGGGGAGAGGAGATCGAAAAAGATAATGGTAGTTTAGATTGATAGAGAGATAGAAAAAAATTGACGTCGATAGAAGCAGGATAGGATGAGATAGAGAAAAGGAGATTGGAAAAGAGAGACGTGAATTTATATAGATAAAAATATAGAAAAAGATTGACGCGGATAGATCAATGATAAGAAGAGATAGGGAAAAGGGGATTGAAAAAGATAAAAGGGAGTTTGGATTGATTGAGAGATAACAAAATATTGACGTTGATAGAAGGAGGATAGGATGAGATAGAGAAAAGGAGATTGGAAAAGAAAGACGTGAATTTATAGAGACAAAAAGATAGGAAAAGATTGACGCGGATAGATCGAGGATAAGAAGAGACAGGAAATAGGAGATTGAAAAATATAACAAGAGTTTAGATTGATAGAGAGATAGGAAAAGATTGACGTGGATAGATAAAGTATAGGATGAGATAGAAAAGAGAGGATTGAAAAAGATAGATGCGAGTTTACATTGACGAAGAGATAGAATGGGATACATTTTCTCTATCTAGTTCGATCATAAAGATTCAAAATGATTCAAAAGGATAGGATCTCCATCTTTTTACTTCCAGCAGGGTAACGCGCGATGCTTTCGAACTCGTGGTGTACTAGGCTTTGGCATATTGTTTATTGCATTATACACTTGAACTCAGATAATAAACATGAATTTTATCAACACTAACACACTTCATTTGACAGCAAGGCAAGTTCCCTAAATTGGAACTAGGTGGCGTTTCAATACTTGAACCGTTCTGGCTCGGGTCTGGGCCATGGAATTATCCCGATCTGGCCCCGAAGATAGTAAACCGATCAGGGCCAGATCGGTAATCGGGAAAATATATATGGCGATTTCTGCATGTGGATTGTTGGAAGCGTAACGAGTGAGCGTGAGTAAAAATTTACTCCGTCCCAAGGAATCGAACCCAGAGTCGACGCTGAGTCACATACAGTCCTCCGATCACATTACACTACTACGAATCTTCTGCCACAAAATAATACGGTTAATCTTCTGCTTGACCATCAGCTGGTAAAACAGAACTCGATTTTGATAAAACATAAAATTACCTATTACTATGGTATGTACTTTAATTTACTTGAAGATAGGTAAATTAAAAAAGAACAGACTTTTTAATTTATATCAATTTCGATTAATCAAATTTCTAGCAATCAGTGAGTTTAACCCTTGTTTGAAGATTCGTATCCCGCAGCGAATGTTCGTTATAATTAGGTTTACCGGAGGTGTTACTCGCCATTGCGTGACGAGCTAGTTGCATGTTTTAATTGGAGGGGTTGTGCCAGCATTTAGGCAACTTTTGATAAGCGGGTAGGACAGTGCAAAAGGTACGATAATTGGTCGTGGGTTTAGCTGCCGGAATCGATACAGAAATTGGCACCCTAGCTTTCATTAAAAAACTTCAATAATTTTCTTTATCTCTATTTTTTATATTAATAATTAATACATACCCTATAAATAATGCGTTAGATTTTAATGGGAAGGAATGGACGTTTCTCTAAAATTAGCTTCACTCCATTTTTGTTTTCTGTGGATAAGCCGAAGTATATTATATGTGAATCGTTCTTTTCCTCGTGAATACGTTCATTACACGAAGCTTTCGGATGATAGCGATTCGATACGGATAAGGTCGTTCAGTTGATGTCGTTATACGGTAATATCGTAATATTCCACCTTGAGAAGCATCGGCAACACGTGCAGTTGACGACTAAACTCTGCCGTTATCTCGCTCCTTTATCGTCTATTTGCAGTCTTTTTTATGGACCGATTTTATATGCGTTACGATCCTCATTCCCGACCCTATTCTTTTAACAAAATCTGCTGAAATTCATTTCTCTCGCTACAATTCCGTTCTCGTGAGGTTCAAGTATCGGTAAAAGAGAACGATCGGCCGATAAACTTAACCGAACTTGATGGTAGGGTAGAAAAACTGTCGATAAACTAGAGTCATAAAGAAGACTTGATAAGTCAATTAACTACGTTTTTCTCATTTTTTTCAATTACTGCATCTCCTTTTCTACAAAAAGTTCTATTATAGAGGCTTCTTGCTACACTGAGCGAAGAATTCCCGTGTAGTTCGGGTTTACACCCCAATAGTTCGGGTGGTTTCTCTTTTTTTCTGTTTCACACGAAGGTTTGGCGCGCTTGCACTACTGAGACGTGCGTTCACACCAACCATTCGGGTGCTCACCTGAAACAGCAGCGGCCGTAGTGGTGGGGCGCCCGCCCGAATAGTTGGGGAGCTTGCACGAATGATTCGGGAGATTCGAGTCGTCAACCGCGTTGGATGTTGCGCGTTCGACGTTTGCGCATGTTCGCTAATGGCCGCAGCTGATGAACATCAGGCTCTGCCCGAATGTCACTGTTTCTAGTTTATGTCGATTTTATTGTTCATGTGCGAGATATCAGTGGAATAAAGTGTAACTAGTTATCTGGTTTTTCTTTGGATAATCCTTAACTAAGGTAAGAGAAATATAAAACATTATTCTTTGCTTGCACATGAGTCGAAAAATCAAATCATTAGCGAACATGCGCAAACGTCGAATGCGAAACATCCAACGCGGTTGAAGACTCGAATCTCCCGAATCATTCGTGCAAGCTCCCCAACTATTCGGGCGGGCGCCCCACCACTTCGGCCGCTGCTGTTTCAGGTGAGCACCCGAATGGTTGGGGTGATCGCACGTCTCAGTAGTGCAAGCGCGCCAAACCTTCGTGTGAAACAGAAAAAAAGAGAAAGCACCCGAACTATTGGGGTGTGAACCCGAACTACACGGGAATTCTTCGCTCAGTGTATGCTTTGGAAATAGCTACTTTGGTTTATCTTTCGTGTAAACAGTCGGTGTATCGATTGCAAATAACGCTCGTCTGACTGTTCAACAAGGTCCCTTCTTGCCCTCTCACCTCTTTTTCCCACAACCGTGGTCCACTTGTTCGAGTCAAGTACGTCCATCGACGTTTTCGATATCGTCTAATCCTCGTCGATATCTCCCAATAGGGCATCTGAAGGCGTGTGATACTGAATTCGCAATCGTACTTCGCAAGATAAATAGAGAGAGGAAATAATAGAGAAAATGAGAGAGAATATAATTATCGACCTGTTTTTTGGTATTAAAGACAGTAACTGAACAGAAAAGGTTTACCAAAATTTTTTTTTTGCTCACCCTTCTAGAAATAATTAATTGAAAACAATTCAGAACGATAGAAAGAGATTTGAATTGTTTCTAATCGTGTGTGCACGATTAGAAACGATTGAGTGTTGCAAAGTTTCAATCGTTCTCAATCGGTAGTAGGATTTTGAGGTTATGAAGTGGCAATTTGATGGCAGCACTTTTGTCTCGCGGGAATTATTTGAAAACGTTTATTAAAAAAATTAAATAAATGTTTTGTAATATTTTCCGCGAGCTGAGAGTGCTGTCATCAACAAATTTGCCAATGAGGTGAAGATTTTCCATCAAATTATTCACTTCATTGTATATAATTTTGTACAAAAAACACATAATTTATTAAATAAATTACTTAGAATATTTTAGGTACAGAACAATTAAAATTAACTGAGAGTAAAGCTATTCAGATTCTTCCTGATCTTCTAATATCCTACGGATATTATCATTTTCACTTGTTAATTCGTTACCCTCTGTCCCACTATCACTCTCACTTGGAGGATTCATAATTTTAATTTAAAATTCATCTCTGGTTGAAAATTAAACTATTTGTTTAAAAATTTGTGTACTTTGTGCAAAATTGGACTTTTCCTGTAAAAAAATAATCTTTATGGTTGAAAAGTCATCTTTTTAGCATAAAATTCAACTTCTCTTTTTCTTCAATTGTTTTTTGGTTGAAAATTATTTTTTTTTTTCAATTAAAATATAACTATTATTCCAGTTTAATATTCCATAATTTTAGATAAAAATTCATATATTTTTTTTAACTTTCTTTTTTGCCGAAAAATTTATTTATTCATTTTTTGGTAGAAAAATGATCTTTTTTAGTTGGAAATTCGTCTTTTGGTATAAATTCATCTTCTTGGTCAAAAATTCAATCATTCTAGTTAAAGATTCTTCATTTCAGTAAAAAATTCATTTGTCTGGTTTGAAATTAAACTATTTCAGTTAAATATTTACAATTTTATTTGAAAATTCATCACTTCGTTTGTTTGATTAAACATTAATTTTTTTAACTTTAAATTTAATATTTAATTTTTGGTTGACAATTTATCTTTTTTAGTAAAAACTAATTTTTTTGCCTGAAAATTCTACTATTTCAGTTGAATATTCATTGTTTTAGTTGAAAACTCTTATGTTTGTTTTAAAATTAATTTTTTTATATTAAAAGTGTTACTTTTCCATTTTCGGTTGAAAATTATTATTTTTTGAGTTCGAAATTCAACTATTTGGTTGAAAATTGGTCTTCTTTAATAAAAAAATTCAACTATTTTGTTAAAAACTCATTTATTTTGTTGAAAAATTGTATTTTTTTGTACAAAATAATTCTTTTTATTTGAAAATGTATTTTCTGGTTTAAAAATTCATGTTTTTGTTTTTAAATTCAAGTGTTTCAGTTAAATATTCATAATTTTAGTTGAAATTATTATTTTTTTTTAAATTTAACTATTCAGTTAAGATTCATAATTTTATCTTAAAATTCATCACTTTGGTTGAAAATTCCACTTTTTTGTTGAAAATCCGTTTTTTGTTGTTCTTGAAAATTAATTTTTTTATCTCAAAGTTGAACTATTTCATTTTTTTGTAAAAAATTGATATTTCTAGTGGAAAATTGAGGTATTTTTTAAATATTCATTTATTTTGCAATGGTTCGCTCTGTTGTGTTAAAGGGTGTTCAGAATTAACGTCATGAATTAAAATAAATGTTTTGCGTTTTGCGGAAAATATGAATATGTTACTTTCAGTTGACCGGGAAAATTGAAAAACTTGACCGGATCCGAATCCGCCGAATCGTCACCCTGAAAATGTCTGTGCTTGGGTAAGGAAAACCAGTTGTTGCGCTGATTCCTGCATGTATTTAATACAATTTTGAACTATTTCACCTGTAAATACCACAATTTTTAATGTTTAAATTTAAAAATAGTTTAATCTGTAACAGTTTTTGAATAGTTAAATCTCCAATTCCATTTCTGTCATTTATTGTTAATTTATTCAACTTTTTAATTACATAAAGCTTTCTGAACAATCTAATACTATAAAATTAAAAATGTTAAACCTTTAAAATTCAAAGATTTTAAGATTAGGCATTGCAAACCAAATTATTTGAAATATTCAAAATTGAGTATTTTCAATACTTAAAACTAGAAATTTTTGAGAATTTCAAATCAACCTTATTTATAAATTCAAAACTATAATACTGCAAGTAATTTAAAAAGATTGGATAAGTTTTTCTACTAAAAATTAAAAGAATTTAATGAGTTTCCGACAATTTATTTAGTCCGAGTTTCAAGATATTGGCGCCATCCTACGCTCTAATGATTCCAATCGTTTTCAATTGGGTATCCATTATTCTGAATTAGAGGTTAAGTTGTCACTACAGCATTTTGATATTGTGATCATTATTTACAAGCGGCTTTCACGCTTTCAAACAAAAAAAATTCAAAAATATGAATTTAAAAAAAAATAAATAAACGTTTTATAATAATGTACCCGCTAAATCAAACTACTACTGCCTACTTGATAAAGACACTATATCACTGTCACACCGTTAAATGGCATGATTTTTACGTACCGTTAACCCACATACTTTCGACTCTTCATTCGGGATACCGCCTGGACAAACATTCTATTTTTTGTACTTGAAATTTTTGTTGAATTATTAAAAATTTAATTTTCAGCCTATAAACACGTGGGCGTCATCTGCGTTACAAACGAAAACTGCAGAGGGCGCACTGCAGGCAAGTGCATTTACACAATTCAACCCGATTAGGAACAATTGACACATTTAGCAACAATTTAAACCGATTCAACTTTTGATCACTCTTAATCGTTATGAATCGTGTCCAATCGATTATTTCTAGAAGGGATATAACACTGTCACACCATTAGATGGCATGATTTTTATGTACCCTTAACCCACATACTTTCGACTCTTCATTCGGTATTCCGCCTGAACAAACATTCTATTTTTTGTACTTGAAATTTTTCTTGAATTATTAAAAATTTAATTTCCAACCTATAAACACGTGGGCGACATGTGCGTTACAAACGAAAACTGCAAGGGGCGCACTGCAGGCAAGTGCATTTACTCAATTCAACCCGATTAGGAACAATTGACACAATTAGCAACAATTTAAACCGATTCAACTTTTGATCACTCTTAATCGTTATGAATCGTGTCGAATCGATTATTTTCAGAATGGTAATTGACATTATTTTAGGTATGTATGTATGTATGTATACCATTAAGCCATTTCCCTTTCGGGGTAGGCGTGACACTACCTGATTCGGGTAGTGTTTCTAGGTTGATAACTTGTAGTAAATAACTACAAGTGTGGGCTCACCACACCCACGATGTGCCAACAGCACTCAGTTTTCTCGAATGGTCACCCATCCAAGTGCTAACCGCGCCCAACGCTGCTTAACTTCAGTGATCTGACGAGAACTGGTTTTTTCAGCGTGGTATGGCTGTTGGTACTGGCAGAAAATGTCTTCTTTATCGATTATTAGTCTGTTTTACCGATAGTTTGTTTTCTTTATTGCCTGTAGGTGAAACAGAAAAGCTCTGTCGATGAAGAAGAACTGTAGATACTGTAGACTATTTATCCAGTTTGATTATATTTCACCTTGATATATTTTTGGAAATAAAATAAAATAAGATTGCATTCATTCTAAAGACAGGCTAAATGAAGATAACCCTATTACGAGTAAGACCTCGTATTTGGCACGTGATCCGCTCTGTAAGTCGCTAATATCATTTCACGAACCCGATACACTGCTTCTTGGTGCACTGAATTATCGAGAGATTCGTTAATCTTTAACAGAGGTTCTCCGTCCTAGAACTACTTACTTGACTATCTATTTCCTCCTGGTTGCACGAAGATCGTCGATAATTCATCGCTGTCTTCCTATTGGTTAAACTCACTGTGACATTTTTAGCTAAATATCAAGTTATGTGCTTAATGCAATCAGATAAAATAATAACTCGGCTCAAGTTGGGTCATGAACTCTGGAAATTATTTTTAAAATCTGTATTTTATATTTTCAGCTGACCAGAAATTTTCCGGTTTTATCGACGGAATAATCTGTTTTACCTATGATTTATTCTGTTTTATCGACAACATATTAGTCAATATCCAATTTTATATTGCTTCATACACAGGAAAAATTAAATTATTGAATGGAAAATATTTGAATCGTAGAATTCAAGAATGGGCCGTACTTAAATTACGTAACGGATTATCGGCCCTCTCTGTGAACCCCCCTCCCTCCTGTAACAAAATATTTCTACCCCCCCCCCACTCTTTCTGTACGTAATTTTTAGTTTCCAAAAATGTTTTACTGGTTATTGCTAGTAGAATCAGGCAGGGTGTCCGAGAACTTCATTTTCAAAATTCCTTTATTTTTCCTTGTCTAATTTTTCATTTTCCTTGATCATTATTATTCAAATACCAGCATTTTAATCTTAAAATACTTTTAACACAGAATCTTTTATAAACGGAATAAAACAGTATTTCAGATAGAAATTTAAAATGTTCAAATTTATTAATTTATTTTAAACAAAAATATCTCTTTCCTACTATAAAAGATGGCTTTTTAACAAAATAATTAAATTTTCAACATAATAGTTGCATTTTCAACCTAAAAATATAAATTCCCAACGAAAAGTGTCATAGTTTATATTTCAATCAAAAAACATGAAATTTATACAAAAAAAAGCTTTTTAAAACCATAAAGACGAATTTTCAACAAATAAAGATTTTTCACTGAGGAAAGAAAATTTTACCTGAATTGTTGAACCTTCAAGCCAAAAGACGAATTTTCTCGACAAAAATTGAATTTGCAAAAGAAAAATATGACTTCAGCGAAAAAATTGTTTTCCACGAAACTGATGAATTTTTACCCAACAAAAATGAAATTTTAAACCAAGAAAATTATTTTTTTTTTTACCAAAAAAGGAGATTTTTCAATGAAAAAATGGAAAAGTTACATTTACAGTTACAAAATTAATTTTAAACCTAAAAAAGGCTTTTCCGCTCAACAGTTAAATTTTTAACCAAAGACAGTAGCCTTCAATCAAAAAAATAAATTTTTAACAATTTAGTTTAACTTTTACCCAAGTAGTTGAATTTTCAATTTAAAAAAATTAATTTTCAACAAAATAGTTCAACTTTCAACCAAAGAGATGCATTTTCAACCAAAAATATAACTCTTCAAAAAAATGATTTTTTAACAAAGCGATTCAACCAAATCTTTCAAATAAAATAGTTGAATACTCAAGCATAGAAGAATAATTTTAATCGAAAAAGTTGCAGATTCATAAAGAAAAGAAATTTCTACCAAAGCGGATGAATTTATAAATCGAAAAGATAAATTTAAAAAAAAAACAGTAGAATTTTCTGTTAAAAAATATTTTAGTTGACTTTTCACGATAAAAATATGAATTTTTAACCAAGAAATAAGTTTCTACGAAAAAATTGAATTTTAAATCCAAAAAGACAAATTTTTACCCAAAAAGGATGACTTTTTAACCAAATTGTTGAATTCTCCACCCAATAGTTGCATTTTTATCCAAAAAGATGAAATTTCTTTTCGAACTGATGAATTTTTATTTAAAAAGAAAACAAAATTTTTTTAAATAGTTGAATTTTCATTCGGAAAAGATTCTACTTGACTTTTCAAGATCAAAATATGAATTTTCTAACAAAAAATAAGTTTCCACGAACGAAATTGAATTTTTCATCCAAAAAGACAAATTTCTTCAACCAAAAGGGATGAATTTTCAACAAAATAGTTGAATTCTCTACCAAATAGTTGAATGTTTATCCAAGAAGGATGAAATTTGTACTAAAACAGATTAATTTTAGATAAAAATAGGACAATTTTTTTTTTAAAGTTGAACTTTCGTCCAGAAAAGCTTTCAGTTTATTTTTTAACACCAAAATATGAATTCTAAGCAAAAAGTAAATTTTCTACGAAATAGTTAAATTTTCAACAAAACAGAATTTTCAACCAAAAGTATGACTTTTTAACAGAATAGTTTTATTTTCAACCGAACAGTTGCATTTTCATTCAAGAAAGATGACATTTCTTTTAAAACAGATGAACTTTTAATTTGAAAAAAAAAAATTCCAAAAAAATAATTGAATTTTTATCCAGAAAAGTTTTTAGTTCTCTTTTTAACACAAAAATGTGAAATTTAACCAAAAAGTAAATTTTCTACAAAATAGTTTAATTTTCAACGAAAAAGCAGAATTTTCAACCAAAATGTATGAGTTTTCAACAAAATTGTTGAATTTCAAACCAAACAGTTGCATTTTTATCCAAGAAAGGTGTAATTTCTGCTAAAGCAGGTGAATTTTGGAAATCAGTAAGCAAATTTAAAAAAAAAAGTTGAATTTTGAATAAAACAGTTGCATTTTTATTCCAGAAAGATGAAATATTTCTTTTAATACAGATGGAAAAAAAAATTCAAAAAAATAATTAAATTTTCATCCAAAGAAGATTTCAGTTCACTTTCCAACACCAAAATAAGAATTGTAAACTATAAGTTAATTTTCTGCTAAATAGTCGAAGTTTTAACCAAAAAGTATGACTTTTTAACAAGATTGTTAAATTGTCAACCAAACAGTTGCATTTTTGTCCAAGAAAAATAAAAATTCTACTGAAACAGGTGAATTTTTAAATCAAAAATACAAATTTTCAAGAAAAGAGTTGAATTTTCATCCAAAAGGATTTCCATAGACTGTTCTACAGAAAAATAAAAATTTCAAACAAAAAGTAAATTTGCTAGTAAATAGTTGAATTTTCAACAAAAGAGTTGCATTTTTGTCCAAGAAAGATGCAATATTTCTACTAAAAAAAAAAACTTTTAAATTACAAAGAAAAATTTTGAGAAAAAATATTTTTCACCCAAAAAAGATTTCAGTTGACTTATCAGCAACAAAATATGAATTTTAAACAAAACGCTTATACTATACGAAAAGAGTTGAAGTTGTAACCCAAGAAGACAAATTTTTAACAAAGCAGTTGAATTTGCAAAAAGAATGATGTCTGTAAGGAAATTGTTAAATTTTCAACCAAATAATAAAATTTATAACTAAAAAGATAATCTGGTGACGGCCTTATACTGGACGATAGAAACGGTCAAAATTTGTCTAAATCGCCACTCTTAAATTCTCCGATTAAAATGATTTCCATTCAATAAATTCTTGTTTACTGTGTAGACAGAAGTTCTCTTTTTACTGACATTGTTTGACATTTTTTACATTTTTTTATTAGCAGTTTCTTGTTGTCTTAATCTACAGTATTCTATTTTTTTGAAAATCGATACTACCTTATCGACAAAAAATATGAAAGTGTCGCTTTCCTATCGACGTTCCTGTATTACCGATAAAACTTTTTCACTCAAAGCCAGTACGATTTACTGCAAATTAATATATTTAATGAAAAATTAAAGTTTTGTGTGCTCTTAAATATACCAGTTAAAAGTTAAATTTTACTTAATTGAAAATTGTAAGATACCCGTTGTATTGGGAACATGAAAATCGATCAGAATTCGTTAAATTAATCATGTCTTCATTTTCTCAATCCTTCTTTATCTTGTCATGATCGCTAGACTATTTTCTAAGTTCATCGATCTCCCGTATTAAAAACGTAAGGCGGAAACGGAAAATTATTATCGATGAACTCTTTTCGGTTCTCGTTTCTTAAAAAAGCAGTCCATCCAGATAAATATCAATGTTTGAGAAGCACGAAAGATTATCCGTGCATACACATTTTGCATTTTAAATTCAGAAATTCTTACTTATCATTTCCAATTTTGTTTTTCAAAGCAAATCTCACAATAAAACTTGACAAACCTAACATTATTATAATAGTTTTAATAATTTTGATTCATCTCAGTAAATAGTGTGAATATTGTGACCCTTGTGCACTAATTCACGGATCATTCTTCTTTATCGACAGTTATATTTTACCGACAGTTCTGTATTACTAACAGTCAGTACTTTTTCGTCCGGTAAAGCAGGTTTAATGATTATTTAGAACTTTCGTGTAGGTAAAAAGAATTTACAGATTATAGAACAAAAAAACGCTTGCTTGGTTTGCGTCAAGACTTTGTTTCTGTTACTAATTAATGACATGTTTTAGAGAAACTTTCGAAAAATCAGGAAATATTTTTTGCAAATTTGTTCTCGGGATTTTTTTTTACCCATAATGTATTGCATTCTACTCGATCACGTGCACAATAAACAATATAAATACAGATAGAAGATTATAAACATAAAGTGCCTTATTGCCGCTAATAATATTATATTTAGCGTTGATAATGCTGAACTGCTGAATAATTCATGAAATAAAAATTATGAACCCCTAAATTTCCCAAATTTATAGGATAAATTACTCAAAAGTTGTTTTAAGAATCTGGAATCAGTGCAAGCCTTAACTGGTTTTAGATTCTGGTTAAAATCACCCACCTTGAGTAATTCAAACTATCAATTTAGGAATGTCCGAATTAACCCTAAAAGTCCTAACTTACGACGTTTGACGGTACTGAAATATTTTTTCGGATTTTTTTTTTTAATTTTGATTAATCATAGCTTTTATTTTAAAACATACAATTTAATTGGTATATTCTAGAAACACAGCTGAGATAGCTGAAACTATAATTGTTAGTTAAAGTATTTAAAGAAAAAAAAATTTTTTTCATTTCACCATATTTCGAAAAGTAAAAGATCTATCATCATAAAATTTAGACCATTAAGGTCCTATTGATATCAAGGTCTGATAGGATTTTGCCCTATTGCTGAAGCTCTTATGCCCTACTAGTACCGATTTATAAGGTTAAAATGAATGTTTTTTTTCTGTTTATATGAGAAAAACTTTTTTTGATATTCGAAATATAACAATATTATATGTAGTGTATTTGTTCGCGTCTTAGAGATGCATCAAGCAACCTATTGCTGAATCTTTTGTGACACACCAGTACCGATTCACGAAGTTTCAAAAAAATGGTGTATTCGGTTAATATGAGAAAAAATTGGACACATTTTTTTCGCGTCTTCGTGGCACGTCGAGTGACCTATTGACGAAACTTCCATGACTTCTTATGAGCTACCAATATCGATTTATTGATTTAAAAAATAAATTAGGCTTCTTGTTGATAGGAGAAAAACTTTTTTAATATTGAAAATACAACAGTAATGTATATGATATATTTGTTCGCGTCTTCAAAACGCATCGATTGCCCAATTGAAAAACCTTTCAATACCAATATCGTATATAATTTTTGTAGCAAAATTGTTTACCATTTTTATAGGAGGATTTTTTTTAAACTGGGAATATAACAGTACTGTATTCGATGTAATTGTTCGTGTCTTCGAGACGCAAGGATTGATCTATTTACGAACTTTCGATGACGATTCTTGATCAATAAGGTGATCCAAAAATACATTGGAAAATTTTTTGTCGAATTTTCATGCATATCAAACACAAATTGGTTCGAATCCATAAAAACATAAATGCTTGACACGCATTTCCAAAACGATCTATCCAAATCTATCACTACATGAATCAAGTTGAAACTCAACATTCCTCTTTAAAATCAGCTGTAGAATACAAATGAATAATTACGTCTTGAATATTACCACCTTGAGTCTGTTGTATAGGATCCCAAAAAACCCCACAAGTGAAAAATTGGGTTTTGCGATTTTTTTGCGCTAATTATGATTTTTTTGCGTGATTTTTAATAAAAATTATTTTCAGTACATCATAGTACTTTCTACTGATGATTAGATGTTAACATATATTGTTTAAACATTTTTTATTGTATTTAGCAATTTTATCTTGAAATATAGTTAGAAAGTCGCGGTTGTTTTCAGAATTTTCAACTTATTTCCAACTTTTCAATCATGATAAGGTGATAATTAATTCAAGTTAACAAAAATAATTGTTTCAATAATTTATTCTCACTTTTAATAATATTCTCTTTGCACTATGCCAGAAAGTTGCGGTTTTCTCTGAAAGAATAAAATGTTCTATCCACTTTTCACTCAGTGCAATGTGATAATTAATTAAATTTAACAAACCTAATTGTAGAAACAAATTATTATTGTTTATAACTATCTTTTCCTGTATTAATGCCAGATAGTTGCGGTTTATTCTGGAATTTTCAACTTTTTATCCACCTTTCACTTAGAGTTAGATAATAATTAATGCAATTTAACAAAGCTAATTAATTCAACAATTTATTATTGGATTAGGCTTCTTCCTTATGCACAAATAATAAATTAACATAACATAAGAGAGAATCATTTTTAAGCAATCTCTTTCTTTTTTGTAAATATATTTTTCTGAAATAAAACAGATATTTGAAATATTCTTCAAATTTGTTATATGTGTCATATTTATTGTAAATTTTCCTTGAAGATGTTATAAGAGCCTTTTTGTTAAAATTAATATTATTATTATTATATCTTATTTGTTGCTAACATAAAATTAAAAAAAAAAACTGAACATTTCAGAAAACCAGCAACTTGCTAGTATTACTCTGAAAGAAGATAGTTATAAACACTAATAAATTTTTTAAACAATGAACAATTTATTTGAACATAGAATTACATATAATTGTAGCTTTAGGTGCTTATACTTATAAAAATATGTCAATTTTGGGCCCTTCGTTAATATTGAGTCCTTATGCAATGTTGCGTCATATCTAAAATATAGGCCTTATGTCAGTTTCAGGCCCTATGCCTATATTGGGCCTCATTTTAATTTTGGACTTTATGTCAATTTTAGGCCCTATTTCTATTTAGGTCCTATGTCAATTTTAGGCCCTATGTCAATTTTGGTCCCTATGCCAAATTTGGACCCTATGGCAATTTTGGGTCCTCCGTCAATTTTGGGTCACATGCCAATATTGGATTCTATGTCAATTTTGGGCCCTATGTATAGGCTACGAAACCCTTTTAACAAAAATCATAATGAGCGCCAAAAATTCCCAAAACCTTGTGGGGGTAATATTTGAAAAGTAATTTTTCATTGATATGCTATGGATGATTGTGAAGAGAAATGTTGATTTTGAACTCAATTTACCCAATATAAACGATTCTAAATAAAATTTTCAACAACTATTTTTCCTTATGGAAAACACGTGTTAAACGCGACGGGACTTGCGAAACTTTGAATAAGCCTTACTTTTTTGTGGATTCGAAAAAATTTGGGGGCAATATGCATAAAATTAAAAAAAAATTGGAATACTCTATTAATCAATCACTAGCGACTTAGCAATTTACAAAAGGTAACGTTGTTTATATGAAGAAAATATTTCTTTAAATTTGGAATATAACACTATCACGAAATAAAAAGTTATTTATTGTAACAGAACACATCGATTGAAATTTTGATAGACTTTGAAAGCCTCAATTTGTTTTGTTAGAGAAAAACCTCCCTCTGTGAGGACGCAAATTTATTAGAGGCCTATAAGGAAGCAAAGTGCTCATGAAATAAGTACAAATAAATAGACTCATAGTAAATACACTTCTAGTACCTCGCAGAGGTATTTTCAAATTCTGCGTCATGATTTTTAAGATTCAATTATTTTAATTTAAAGTTCTAATTTGATAACTCAAAAATCAAGGGGAAGAACTTTATGTTAAAGTTATTTCATAAGATGCCGAACTGAAGTATATTTACTAATAAACTGTCACATTGGTCGCCTTTACACCGATAAGCGAAAGGTTAGCTACACGTGCTTAGAACTGATGTGTAGAGCGAATATTTCGCCTCGGAAAGAGCGGGAAAGATGGGTTGTCAACTTTTAAAATTGATGTACTCTAGCTGACCGAAACTGTCCAAAAAAACATTCAAGCAAAAAAAAAAACATAACCTGAAAGGTTTACTGTCTTGTTAGTACTTTGAATATTTATTTTAAAAAGTACTTACGACACATGTAAGTAATCAATCCGATTTGTAAATTATTCCCTCAAATGACCTACGTTACCGACAGTTTCGTTCAGCTGGAGTACACGAATCTTATGAGTTGGTAACCCTTCTTTTCCGATCTTTCCGCCCATCATTGGCATAAAAGAAAAATTCGCAAGAAAAAACTACCCGAAAAGCGAGCGGAAACATGCTGAGCTTCAATATGGACAAAACACATGAATTGTTCATTATTTATATATGTGTAGCAGGCTGCCAAAAGATCCTGTTAATTGACAAATGCGTCTGCAAAGACGCAGCAGCCTATCAGCTCGTCCTGTCAATGGCCTGGATTGACTACCGGAAAACTTTCGATTCAAGCTCTCATAGACTTATCATCTGTCTGTTGGAAAGCTTGAAGGTTCATCCACACATAGTGAGATGCATAGAGAGATTGATGCTCCTTTGGAAAACAAGATTTACTATCTCATCTGAAAATTATCGTGTGACAATGAACAGCGTCACCTTCCAGTGGGGTGTCTTTCAGGGTGATACCATGAGCCCTTTGCTTTTTTGCATCACACTTCTGCCTCTATCTCTCGCACTACGAAATTCTCCTGGATTCCTCTGTGGCGACACTAAGAAGCGCGAGCATAAGGTCACTCATGTATTTTATATGGATGACCTAAAGATCTATGCCTCTGGTGAAAGCAAACTTCAAACTGCTATAAATATCGTCAAGAAGTACACAGGAGAGATTGGGATAGACTTTGGTTTAGACAAGTGTGCCAAAATCAATCTAAAGAAAGGAAAGATCACTGGCGTCCCCAAAGACCCTGAGCTTGTGGATGTAAGTTTTATTAGACATCTGAATACTGAAGAGACCTATACATACCTGGGCGTGCCACAAAGCCGCATTAAGGACTTAACATCAGTGAAGGAGTTTCTCCGAAGCAAATACAAGATCTTATTCGACAGATTTGGTCTGCCAATCTGTCGGCGTTGAACAAGGTATCTGCGACTAACATGCTTGCAGTCCCGGTTCTACTCTACTCGTTTGGGGTGGTTCAATGGACGAAGAACGAGCTTAAAACCCTTGATATCACCACACGTAAGATCATGCATATGCATAAAAGCTTGCATATCAATTCATCAGTTCCGCGATTATACATTTCACGCCGTCAAGGCGGACGCGGACTTCTGAATCTCCAGTATCTTCATAACCGAATTGATCTAAGTACAGCTTACATCGTTGCAAATGGCAGAGATCCTCTCCTAAAAATGGCCAGAAACCACGAGATGATTGGCAAAGAAGCATTCCTTTACAAAGCCGCGGAACACGCGGCCGAGATTCATGGCCTGAATTTTAACATCAGAAGTGAGGAAAGTGCATTACTGCATCTAGATGCTTCACTTCTAAAAGCCGATGTGAAGAAAGCAGAGGTTTAACAATTTCGCGAACAGATACTCGACAAGAAAATGCACGGAAACTTTCGCAGAAATGTAGAAAAACAGTCCTTGTCGAAGGAGCAAACTTTTGCTTCCCTCAGATTATCAGGCAAGCCCTGATTCAGCTACCGAGGGTTTCACTTTCGCATGCCAGGACGGTGTCATTTCCACCTTAGTATACCGTGACCGCATATTATGTCAAAAAGTTCCCATTATAGGTTCAGAGCGTGTTATGCACACGCCGAGTACCTAGAACGCATACTATCTATGTGTCCCACCCACGCGGGAACGATTTATATCTACAGACATAATGTGGCCCTATGAGTGCTATATTGCCATCTTTGTCGCTCTTACGGTATTGGCCGCAACCCTGCCCGGCCGATCACTTCAAGGGAGATAGAGTCAATAGTCCAAAACTGGAAGCGGCAAATTTTCTGGAACTACGACTTTCGCACAGGAGTCTGATATACTGAAATAATCCTTTTACATCATTACCAAACACTAAAGTATCTGCAGTAGTTGCAGTATCGTTATTTTTGGTGTTAATCACATTACACTTTTTCATACTGAAATACAAATCAAAAGAATGATTCAAAATTTTTAATTTTTCTTTTAAATCTGGTTGAAATAATTTTCTGTCATTCGTAGCGACGCAAAGAGCTGCTGTAATACCACGTACTTTATTCGTTGAAAGCCCATAACTTGTTCCAATTTTCAAGACATCTTCAGCAGAAACACGCTTCCGCTTTTTGCTTTCTAATTGCTGTTCAGTCAAAGAAATTTTCGAGGGCTTTCCATGTTTTTGAGATAAAGCGATTACAGTATTTCTATCTGATTTATTTTCTTCAATGTTGGTCGCTTTTTCATTTGAAATCACTTTAATCAAATGACACACCAGGTGTTCTTTTTCTTTAAGGGGTATATGGTTTGTAATATGATCTGTTAAATTTTCGTAATGCTCCGGTGTACAAGAAAAATGTGATTTTCCTATTACTAATTTTGAATGACACTTTTTGCAGTATCTTATTTTATTTATTTCTTTCGCATCTAAAGTGTTTTTTACAAAATTTCTATTTCCTGGTGTTCTCAGTAAGTTACATACGTCGCATTCGCATAATTTACCTTCTTTCGATCTGGTTTTTTGATTTATTAATTTGAATGTAGAATACTCTGGTAATTTTATACTTAATTTAGTTTCATCACTTTTCTCCGAACGATAAACAAGGATTCTGCAGGCTTTACAAACAACTACTGGGAGGCGATTATCTTCAGCATCATAGCTCCTAATCTTTTGAATAAGATTTTGCAAATGATTACTAATCTTAAACAATTGTTTCTTTTTTTTTTAAGACAAAGAAGGCAAATTTTCGCACGGTTTCCGTCATGAGTTCCAGCATTGTCTTAACATTTTACAGACATATTTTACGATTTTTTCACAACAACGCACTTGTCAAAATATTCAAAGCCACTAAACAACTACAGACTGCGCGATGCACTATGGGCAAAGATATCTTGCCTACTAATGGGTAGCAAAAATTATTTTCACGGAACATGTTCTAGATGTTTACATTAGGTAAGAGACTCCATCAATGTTCACATTCACGTGTTGTTTTGTGTTGTCGTTGTGTTAGCACAGGCATGTATGATCATAGGAATTTTTAAGACGTACTTCGAAAACTTTATTATATAAAGTCTTTATGTTAACACAGACATGTATGATCATAGGTATATTTTAAGAAGTACTTCAAAGACTTTAGTATATAAAGACACATGATTTCTAAGCCCCTTAATCAAAACCAAAAGAAAATTGGATGTGTAAAGTTGGGTGAGGCACACCATGCGTTGCACACTCGAGGCCTGACCTCGTTCTTCAAGACTTCGAGAAACTAACTATATTCGTGATTGAATTTTCGGCTCCATCCGACTAAAAGATCACTGCCAAGGAGAAGGAAAAGGAAGAGAGGTATCAAGACCTTAAAGGGAGCTGCAACGACTGTACCCAAAATATTCAGTTAAAGTAATTTTTCTCGTGATCGGTGCTCTCGAAGGTGCGAAACTATCACTAATTCGTAACCTTAAAGCCATAAACGCGTGCCAAAAATATGCCAAGGCACTCGCGAAATGGATGCAGAAAGCTGTCATCCTTGGGTCGCTTCGTGTCCCCAAGACACACGAGGGCCTCTTCGGCCTGTCGTCGTCATTTCATCGTGCCACCCATTTCACGGTCGTGAGACGTGGCCATTAGTGTGTTTTACCGCGGTTCTACTGGGAGCCGGTGTCATTTTTAGAAGTCATAAAATAATTTAAATATTACAATCGGATTTACTCAAGATTACTGGGTGTTACATCAAAGATTGTATCTACACCAGATAAAAAAGTAGTTGTAAACCTTACATTACCATGCACTTTAAATTAAAGATATTATTATATTTACCAATAGGATTAAGAAAAACCGCGAAGATGAGAAACATAATTCCAATCGTGGTCCTCATTTTCTTGAAATAAAGGACCCACTCGCGAAGAAATTAGATAAGAGTGTAACCAATGAATAACTTTCAAAGTGTTTTGAGAAATGTTAGTAGCTATTTCATTCCTCATTCGAAATTATTTGTACTTCATCAGGCACCTTCTTCGAATATAAATGCGCAGAAACAGTTTAGATTTATGACAATATTATATACAATTTAGTGAAAGAGGAATTTATTGTTACGTAATGGATATACAAGGATTTCTTGAAAAACATGATAACAACATATGTTTCGATCAAAAAAAAAGTGGAAACATACAAATAGGCACTATACTGTTTATGATTAGGAAGAATAGAAAACTGAAACCGAATGAAAAATGATGAATTACAAATGCAATATGAAGTCGTTTATTTGTTACAAAAATAGAATTACATTTTAATAAAGAAATACCATATTAATTTTCTCACGAAGGGCAATCAAGCAAGGCAAGCTTCCGTAAAATTTTCTAAATATTTCGGATTCAGAATCCTAATAATTAGTATTAGAATGTCAGTTAGAACTTTTTCTTTAACGTATTTACTAAATAGTTCCACATCTAGATGCAAAAGTAGCCGCGAACGCTTCGCTTCCTTATTACATTTTTCCAAATCTTGATCATATTTTGGCAATTCAGTTTTGTAATGACCAATCATTTTTTTGACTTTCTCATAAACACGTAAAAAATTATGGAATTTGACTAGAAAATCTTGAGATCTCATTTGATTAAATCTTGTTTTTTGAAAAAATGTCTAACTATTGTGATCAACTGTTAATGTCCATGCTGTTAAAAAAAGGTAACATAAAGGCAGTTTAAGGAAGGCAATATAACTTTTGATGAGGGTCATTTTTCCAAAAACTTGTTTTTTATAGAAAATTATTTTATAATCGAATACACATGGTGTTAAAAGGATTTGATTGAAATCGCGTTTTTATAGTAGTAATAAAAAGCTGGTCTTACAAAAATTGTAGGAAGTTTACATTTTATAAAATCAAATTCTCAATTGAAAAAAAATATAAGGATATACTTTCGAGCTGATTTATTGATGAATCTACATCAAGAAAGTTTGTGAAGTTATAAGAAAAAATAATCCACAGTTGATGATATCGCGTTAAAACTTTTTTTTACGATTTTCAAATCGCCGTAGGATAGAGATAAAAAATTACTTTTTGTGATGAAACTGTGTTTTAATCTATTCAAAAAGGACATTTATTGGAACCACTGTATGTATCAAAAATAAAATTTCATCATTTTCCATCACCTAAGAGTGAAAAGGCGTCTGTCACGATGCAGCGTTATTGTCACTTAAATTCGATTTCCTCAGAACTAAATTTTGTTCGATAAAACTTTTTTTCCTGTGTTTGGCATACATGTATGTCGAGAAAGAGCTTTGAGTTTTGCAAAAATTTGATAATTCAATTTTTTATCACAATTTGAAGCCACTTTTCAGAAGCCATGATATTCTAGGCTCAAAGCTAAAACCTAATTTTCTCGAAACTGAATCAGTTTTTTTCATCGAACATTTTCCCTCTGTATTAAACAACGCAACATCTCGGATGCAGGTTGACCGTTTTTTTAAATTAATTATTTCTTTTCCTATCAATCTCTATCGTCAACTTTGAACTATATTTTCTCATAACTGGAATGATCTTTCAAATTAAGCTTTTTTTATGTCGTTTCAACAATACATCAGTTCGTAGGTAGATTCTTATTTTCCTTTTTTAATTGCGAATTCGATATTAAAGAATATGTGTTCGTTCTACTGTTTCAATTTCAAACCATTTTCAGACGCGACCATCATTCAAATTATTAAACCAAGAATTTTAGGTGTGAAATTCACCGATAGATAAATTAATTCAAAATTAATGGGGCGAATGAACTTAAAGAAATTAGAAGCGAGTTCTCAAATAATTTACGTGAATTCACTTGAATTCAAATTATTTTTGCAGCTGTTCTGTAAGACATTGGATCAATTCGGGAAAGAAACCATATTTTAAGGTGAATTAATTTAAATTTTACCGAATTCTTGTAATTTCAACTATATTTCCGGTCAATTCCAGGTAATTAATTTGAATTAAAGTTAAATTTGATTTGGCTTATTTGAAAGACAATTTATGTGTAATTCACCACATTCAAGGTCAATTCAGCAAGATAAATTGAAAATGATTTGTTGAAATTAAAAGTTAACTATAGTTGAATTCAACTAAGTTCAGCGTCAATGCAGGTGAATTTAACTGAATTCAAGGTAACTTCAACATAATGTAGGTGGATCGATGTTTCAATGTCATTAAGACTAAATTCACAAAAATACATTAGAATTTTTTACATTCTCATTCTAATGAGAAGGTATTGGTTTTATGTAAAATTTGACATAGTCGGTTTTCATCAAATCTCCACGTTTTGAGACCTCCTGAGTCAGAAAAAACGATTTTTACGAAGGTGTCTGTCTGTCTGTAGTCTGTAGTCTGTCTGTCTGTCTATCTGTCTGTCTGTAGCCACGATAACTTTCGAAAAAATGATCAGATTTGATTGAGCTTTGGCACACTTTTTTATGGCCGAAAAATAGAGAACGAGTTCGTTAACCAGCTATTTTGGATAAAAATCCAAAAAGTGAGCACATTTTGAAAATTTTTGAGACCACTTTTTTGGAAGATTTGAAAATTCTATGTACGGTTATTAGTAGTACGCAAAATAACGAACAAAATATTCTTATGACTTTTCGTGATAAAAAAAAATTACTGGAGTTATAGCATTTTCAAAATTCCAAAAAACAAACGAAAATGAACAGTTTAAGCCGAAAAACGCACGATATGAAAAAAAGTCAAGAGGAGAAAAACGTTGATTTCTGAACACCCTATAATGTTTTCATAACAACTTTTTTAATTTTTTGGAAAATAAAAAATTCAAATTTTGATCGCCCAAAAAATTAATGAAAAATCAAAAAAGCCATTTTGCTGTCAAACTATGCAAGATACCAGAAAATATCATCTCACCAAAATTGTGTACCTAAAAAAGATCTACAAATTTCTTATCATTCACTTTTTGATATGACGCGTAGTTTTTGTTTTATTCGTAAAAAACAGCATTGAAAATATAAAAATCAAATTTTCAGACGAATATTACCATCTACGAAAAAATGACCAAAACAAAATTTGTTCATCCAAGGAATAGGTACAAATTTATTGTAACTCATGTTTCGATAGGATGCGTGGTTTTTGTTTTATTCGTGAAAATAACATTGACAGTAAAAAAAATCAAATTTTTGAAAAAACAATGCAAGGTACGAAACCATATAAATGAACAAAAATTGTGCATTCAAAAAAGACTTACAAACCCGTAATCAATTTTTGTGGTAAGAATATATTCAAAATGAAAAAATTAACTTTTTTGATAACCGGCACAAGCTAAAATAAAATGTTAACTAATAAAATTTGTCGCCTGAATTATATCATTACTTTTCATTTGAAATCAAATACAAATTTAGTAATTTGTATATGAAGAACATATAACACGAAGCACAAAGTGCGCGCTCAGTGTATTTACCAAATCGCACGCCGTAAGTGCGCTCAAACTTTTTTGTTTCTATCATACGGTTCAAATGAATTTCAAATCAAATATCGAGCGCGAAGCGCGAGTGTCTGGATGAGAATGTGTTCCTTAAGGTCGATAGAACCTTGAGTGAATAAAGTTCCTTTTCAGTCTAAAATAAAAACAAATTTAACAATCACTTAATATGTAGAGGTTTTGATAATTTTATAATATTTGCAAACAAACTTTTTATTTTCATCGAAGTCGAACACGAAGTTCAAAAATCTAGAGGAGCCGAGCGTAAAGCGCGATGCAAATACGCCCGAGCGCGTAGCGCGAGGTGAATACATAATCGAGCGCGAAGCGCGAGATAAATATATGATCGAGCACGAAGCGCGAGATCCAACAGTCGCGCGCCCTAGGCGCGCTCAAACTTTCGAGCGAAGCGAGCCGCGCGCGAAGCGCGCCATGAGAATGTGCCCGCGAAGCGGGCAGATTTTTTTTATTACAGGACCCTAAAGCCCATACAAAGAAACACCAAATACAATTCCTCATCATGAATTATAAATTATATTCACATTTGATCAACTAAAATGGGCTTTTATCCAAAATTGTCGATTTGAAACGCTTCTAATTTTCAATTTTCTGAGTTTTTAAAGTTTGTTGTTTCTTTCTTCCCTTCGTAAAACATATATGTACTTAGATTATATGTATAACAAGCGAATATTTTTATTCCATTTAATTTGAGGTATTTACAAGTTTAAATACCTCTAAAAGAAGTATCCATGTTAAATATACTATATGAATTTAAAGATTATTATTACTGTTTTTTAAAATATTTCAAAAAGATATACTTATATTCGATAATAATTGTATAAATAATGTCGATAATATATCATTAAGTTCTGAGACAAATTTTCCAGACAATTTTAGAATTTTTACGTAAGAGGGTAGCAGAACTCATATAGATCATGCATGTAACCTATATAAAGTACGAATGATACACATTTGTCATACAACAGTCATGTCACATTGTTATATAGCTGTTACTAATATATGCATTATGCACAGCTTACAAAACGACACAGTAACGCCGTTAAATTTCGCATACGTAATTCTAAAACAATATTGTTATAATCCATGAATGTAGCCAAGTTACGGAACAAATGTTACACGATTGTTACATAAGAGGTATGTCTCTTTGTTACATCGCCGTTACTATTGTATATTATACACAACTCGCAGAACTACATCGTGACACCCTTGAAGTTCACTTACGTAAGACTGTAATGAAATTGTTATAGTTCATGCCTGTAACAAAGTTACAGAACAAATGTTACAATCTTCTTCTATAACAATTACATCTCACTGCCACAGAATTGATAAGCATTTTTTTATGGAACTGGTACATCTTCATTCGGTAAACAGGTTACTTAACATTGTTACCTTTCAGTTATAGAACAAACACGTCACTGAAAAGTAACAGTCGTTATATAACCAGGTATAACAATGTTACCACTTTGTTACGGAGCAGTTATAGAACGTGTTTGTCGGGACTGTGTCATTGAAATCGCCAGAAACCGTACATGCTTATTATACCATTTTTAAATTGGTAGTTTCGAGACTATGGTTATGGACATACAGAAAACAATCACATTATTCAGTAATAGAGATAAAGTAGTCCACCAATCCCATATTGTAACGTACCAAACCGAACCAACTCTCGAATCATTGTCAAACTACGAAACCAGTAGCATAGTTCAAAAAACCAAACCTTTGAAGATAAAAAACAAAACTTAGAAACTAAGTTCAATCTAAAAAGGGGGTTGTTACGAGCTGACAAATACCCCCACTCTACGTCTAATTAGCATATATAAAGCGCCACATATCTGAGGAGCTTAATTCTATACCTGTACTCATTAACGCAAATAAAGCGCTTGCAGTCCAAGATTGACTTCAAGCTTACACAAAAATGCTCATTAAGCATTTTTACACATAATACAGGTATACGCTTCACTATTTTCATCTGTATCCGGCGAGTAGATTACAAGATTATTAGGTTTACTCAGAATATACAAGATGTCAAAAGATTATACGGGACTACAAAGAGATTAAAATGGAATGCAATGATATTATACCAAATTACACGGATTTCTCGGGATTATATTGAACTATCCATAAAATTATACAATAATGAGAATTAGGATGATTGCGCTGTGCCCCAGAGTTATAGTGCGCCATGTTCACTTTTTGAAACTTTTGAGTTATTATTTTCAATTTCATTAGGTGCTAAACTATGTTTTTCAATTGATTTATAATAAAATTTGAAACAAAAAATAAATTAAATTAAATTAAAATTTGAATTTAAACCTCCATGTTAATTAAAAGTTATAATTATATTACGCCATAACCAATTTTTATTTTTGAAATTAAAAAGTGCCAACTTCAGGCTAGAAATTTTCTTGAACTAATCTGATTTTAATGACGAAAAGAATTCTAAAAGCACTGCATAAATTCGAAGTTTGAATAAATGGATATGGAAAACAAGTAGTAAATTATTTGCAATATTTCTGTTTGATTATATTTCATTCTTGCACCGTGTATTTATCTTTAATTTATGAGAGTTATTTTGGGTTGTGAGTTAATAAAAATTTTAAAAAATTAATATTCTCTAAATATTCATTTCGCGTTAGAGAGACCGAAAAAGATGCAGGGTTATTGACGAAGCCTGCTACTACTTTCATGACAAATTATTCCACTACAATGTATGTTTGATATTGTTCAATTAAAAAAAAAAAAATTTAAGAAAAATATTAATGTAGTAAACTTCCACTGACATCTTTAGAATTCAGTGGGTTTGAAACAATGATACACTTACTATTAATATTTTTATATTTTAAACATTTTCTATACAATTTGAGAAAATCAAAGAAGAGGAGTAGAAAGAAGAGAAGCCAAAAGCCAAAAGAAAGGTATTAGAATGTACGTAAATGATTAAGGCAATTAGGCTATGAATTTGAAACAACCAAAAAGGCGCGTTTCGTATAGCTCAAGAAATGAAGCCTCATTATGTCTGTAGAATGAAGTGCGGAAATCGTATATCTGAAGAAGAATGAAGAAGTATATTTAAGAAATTTTGGACTTTAAGCGATCAGGGAAAAAACTTTTGTCATGCAAGCGCGTTACTTTAATTCCAAAGAAACGCAGTAAAGTGAAAGAAAATTTGAATAAGTCGAATCATTCGAAACAAAAGAAATTTTCTGGTGTGTATACTTTTGAAGAAAGTGCAGCTCATCAATGTATGCACTATGCAGGCTTTTTTTAAAACACATTAGACATTAGCATGGACGCTGTCCACTATTTCTGTAACAAAATTCAAGATTCAGAGACCGATATGAGAAGCATTAAGTATAGGAAGAAATTCAAAATTAAATAATCTCTCATATAAATTATCATACATGAATTCAGTCTCATTACAGGCAGTCTACTTTCAGTCGCTAATACTTAGATATCTGGCTTTCAATCGCAGAGTTGTACAGATCGTTCCAGAAGGAATATGGAGTGGACCGTGCGAAGGAGTCTTAATATAGGGAGATTTTTTCGCACCGAATTCAACATATCATATCGTCATTCTCGAATAAACTGATTTGACCATTATGAAGAAGCAAAATCTAATCAAAACCCTACTATTTATCAGCAAGAAACATACAAGGCCCATCAGGTAAGTAAAGTCGAATCCAAGAAAGAACGTGATCATGGCCGAAGTGACAATAACCCGACCACCGTCTATATCTGTTTTGATCTGGAAAATGTTTTTGCTTTACCAAAAGCAGAAGTTTATGATTTCTTTTACAAAAAGAAAGTAAATGTGCAAAGAACTGCAAAATACTTGCTGCATAAGACACTTTACCCCGTGCAGAAATTTCAATCTGGCCCCGATCGGGGCCAGATCGGGCCCAGATAGGGAATCCCGATCGGGGCCAGATCGCGGATGAAACACACGCCCAGACCGGGACCAGGTCAGGACTCCCGATCGGGAAACCATATCGGTGCCCGATCGGTCTAATTATAAACCATTTGATCAATTTTGCGAATAAAGAGCGATTTATAAATTATAAAATATTATTTATTTAAAACCGAAATAACAAAGATTTAATTTAAGTAAACTCGAAACTAGTGCATGGTCCTCTCGTTTCGACGGCCACCCCAACTTTGGAATTTCCAATAATGTTTCCAATGTTTCTTAGAGCCTCCCCTTCCGTGATTTCAAATTTAGTACAAGTATTAGCTGAAAATATATATATATAATGTATATATAATGGTATTATTTGGTTAAAAATTCATTTTTGAAGTTGAAAATTCGCCTTTTTAGTAGGAAATTTATCTTGTGGGTTGAAAATTTATTTCTTTGATTGAGAATTTCATTATTTTATTGTACAGTCATTCATTTGGTTAAAACTTCGTCTTTTTGAAAAAAAATTTTGGTCAAAAAATCTTTTTGGTAAAAAATATTTTTACTCGTCCAAAATTCATTTTTTTTTATTGAAAATTCATTCCATGTAACTGAAAATTTGACTTCCATTCTTAGTTGAAAACTGTATTTAGTCGAAAGTTCAAGTATTTTTGTAAAAATTCGTCTTTTTTGATAGTGAAATAAGTTTTTCTTAGACGAAATTTCATCTTTTTCGTTGGAAACTCAATTTTTTTAATGAAAATCATCAATTTTGTTGAAAATGCAATAGTTTTACTTAAGCAGACTGAATTTCTGCTTTACTTTCCTCGAAGTTGTAATATCTTTAGATTTATTATTTTATTAGTAAAATTTTTGCATGTGTAAGATCTTTTAACCCCCCCCCCCCCCTCCTCATAAGAAACAATAAGATTTTATGACAAAATTAACATTCGAATAATTAACGTTTAGCTCAGTACACCTAAAAAAGACTCGTTTGAAATTTAATCTCTATTCTCTTTCACGCGTCTTGAGCGTGGAAGAAGACAAACAATTTTATCTCTCAGCTTCTATGTAAATTGTTAGATGAGAAGAATCGAAAATTTTGATACTATTATGCTTGAATTTCATTTGATAAGAATCGTGATATTTATCAACAAAATTTAATCGATAAATTTCCAATTCACCCTAAAAAGCTGTACTCTCTTTGAATCATCGGTACAGTTTTTTCATTAAATTTGAAAAAATTTGATTTCAAGATATGAAGATAGTTTTAAAGAATATATTTTCATTATCTGAACAAAATTTTTTCCTAAATTGAAACGTAGTTTATGAAAAATTTAAATGGTTTATGAAAATTAGAAACATGGATTGTTAACTGTTTGTAAAGTTTTTATAGAAATTATTTTATTTGGAAAGTAGTGTAGTTATTCTTAATTATTCTCTTTACAAATTAAAAAATTTCATCAATTATATTAAATGAAAAATCAACGAATAGAAAATCGAATTATACTATTTTATTGGAAATCATTGTATTTAATTGTAAAAATACATTTGTACAGAGAAAAAAATAAATTTTCAATCAGAAATATTACCCTTCTACAAAAAAAAAAGATGAATTTTTTTTAATACATGAATTTTTAACTGAATAGTTGATTTTGTAACTAAAAAAGATAAGTAATCAATCAAAAATATAATAGTTAAACGTTAAGTTATAAAAATTATTCTCTAACAAAACAAAAAAAAACAGATTCTCAACAAAATGGTTGAATAGTCAACCCAAAAAATAAATTGACAACTAAAATAATAATTCTACAACAACAACAAAATGAATTGGTTACCGAATAGTTAATTTTTTTCACCAACAAGATGAATTTTAAACGAAGCAGTTACATTTTCAACTAAAAAAGGTAAATTTTCAATCAAACTGTTGCAGTTTTAACGAGAAAAGTCGAAAAATCTGCTAAATTAGATGAATTTTCAACAAAGGAGTTAAATTTTCAACAAATAAAGATTTTTCAGTGAATAAGGAAAGTTCAATTTTGAAAGCGAAAATAAGAATTTCAAAACCCGAAATGATAAAAAGCATCATAATTAATTTTCCAACCAAATAATTATAGTTTTAACCAGAAAAAGAAAGCGTGGAAAAGTACTTCCTCCTCTGTGGCCTTGAATTTGGCGCAAGCTACATCTAAAAATACAATGAAATTTTCTTACCTTTTCTTACCGAAATCTACGTTGGGATTTTGAAATCCGTTGACAACAACGGGAGCCTCACGATTCATTTAATTTTCGGGTTCATCAATATTTACATTTTCGTTTAAAATAGGATTCACCAATCTTTCTTCTTCTTCTTCGTCATCTGCATCATTTGCTGTTTAAGAACCTAAAATAGTTCAATCCAAATTAACACTCTTCTTGCGTTATAAGCTGACTTTTACGAATTTGGTACAATTTGTGTACAAAAACTGAGAACTAAAATGTGTTACATTTTAATTTAAATAACTTTCGTGCTTAT
>CAKNYM010050174.1:0-118244 GCA_932195095.1 Andricus curvator | reverse complement strand
TCGATAATTACCTTCTCCGATGATAATGCAGATTCGTACTTAAATATATATATATATATAATTTAAATATATATATATATATATAATAATTTTAATATATATAATATTTCGGTTTTCGGTTTCGATTCCTTTGGAATAGAACCGAAGGGCCTATGATAAAGCCACCGAACGCGTCCTCGGGTTGCGGATAGAGGGTCCCTGTACCAAGGGTTTCTTCTGAATATGGTTACAATAATTAATAAGCAGTCGCGGAGAATTGTCCAGGGATGGTCCCGAAGGAATAACTCCTAAGCGAAGGCGTTACAACCGTGCCGAAAGCTGAATGGCACCTGGGTTAGGTGTCTCAAATGGTGACTCTGGGTTACCGGGCGAACTCTCAGAGTATCAGCCTTATCCTTGCACGCGGGGCTCTACAAGGATGGACTAACCCTTTCCCTAGCTGCTCGTGGGAACAACAATGAAACCACCAAAATACCAAAATGTTGTAGATGCGGTTCAAGACAATCGAACGCGCAGAGCACCCGACAATGGGTCGGCAAACAATGCCGATCAGCCTAGAGTTCGGGGTACTGAAAATAATTTAGATGGAAACACGACGACGAACCGACGAAACGCCCACATTGAGTGGACGGATCGACTCAGGGATGACGTGCTAGACTGCTACAAGGCCAGCATTATCCCTGTTCGCGGAGGCTTTATGGTGCGTATGAACACTCTGTGGTGCCAGAAACACCCAGAGCTTTAGCACGTTTCGCATCAGTCTTTGCGAAATCAAGCCGTCAACCTCCGGAAAATGGATATGTACGCGGAGCGCATCCCCAACCGCTGCTTTATCGAGCTGCAGACGAAGATGAGGAAGCGACATTGAGACCAACCGTAGAAAGCTGGCACCTTCTGAGAGATGATCGCAATTTCATTACAAGAAGGAACATTAACATGCAAGTTCCTCCTAAGCCCTAAAATCTGGTTGAAATGGATGCCTTCCTTCGTGGAGATATCTTGCAAGAGTCCGACCTCTGGACCATCAATTGCTCAGTTTATGGTGCTGCGAGAACTTTGGCTGATTCAAATCGAAGGCTGAAACCGACGATGGATGAAAAGACCAAAAGACGCTTGCATCAACTGAACAAGAAGATTGGATGGGCAACACAGAATGCGTCCCGTGTTCAATGTGTGATTGACTACATAACATCTGGTAGACCGTTTACGGAAAGGGTTTGAAAGTTCGCCCAAGAACTAAGGATCTTGAATCACACACTACACAAGTCAAAGCTGCTGACAATCAAGCAGCATATTGTTGACGAAATGCGGCTGTTATCTGACGCGAGGAGGAGAATACAGAAGAGGAAGAGATGGATCAGGGAGAATCAACAGTTTCTCGCTGACCCATCGCGCCTCTTCAGCGATCTACCTGTTTCTGTCAAAAATCCACCCAAGCCCAAGGAGGAAGAGACTTTTTGGAGAGAGGTGTACAAGATCCCGAAAACACTAGAGTTGAAAGAAGATACTGACAATATCATCCGCTTCAAGGAGTTTTGCGACAACCTCATAAAATCTGAGGAGGAATGTCCATCAATCACTGCCGAAGAGGTGAAAAAAGCACTTAGAGGCACGAAGAACTTTTCCGCTGCTGGACCAGATTGTATCAAGAACTTTTGGTGGAAGAAGTTTACTTTTACACACGAACATTTGGCCCGCATATTCACCTCATATTTAAAGTCGGAGACGACCATTCCGCAGTGGCTGGTGTTAGGACGCACTATACTCCTGCCAAAAAAAGGCAACTTGTCCAACCCAGAGAATTACAGGCCAATAACTTGTTTGAACACGCTGTATAAGATCTTTACAGCTGTCCTCAACAACAGGATTGTTCGACGAATTGAGCCTGTATGGCGAGAGATGTACGAACAACGTGGCTCGAAAAAAGGTGTAGCAGGCTGTCGAGAGAACCTGCTAATTGACAGGTGTGTCTGTAAAGACGTTGCAGTCCATCAGCGCGTCCTGTCAATGGCCTGGATTGTCTACCGGAAAGATTTCGATTCAACCTCTCATAGACTTATCAGCTGTCTGTTGGAAAGCTTGAAGGTACATCCACACATAGTGAGATGCATAGAGAAATTGATGCCTCTTTGGAAAACCAGATTTACTATCTCATCTAGAAATTATCGTGTGACAACGAACAGCGTCACCTTCCAGATGGGCTTCTTTGAAGGTGATACCATGAGCCCTTTGCTTTTTTGCATCACACTTGTGCCTCTATCTCTCGCACTACGAAATTCTCCTGGATACCTCTGTGGCGACACTAATCAGCGCGAGCATAAGGTCACTCATTTTTTTTTATTGATGACCTGAAGATCTATGCCTCCAGTAAAAGCAAACTTCAAACTGCTATAAATATTGTCAAGAACTACACAGGAGAGATTGGGATGGACTTTGGCTTGGACAAGGGTGCCAAAATTCATCTGAAGAAAGGAAAGATTACTGGCGTTCCCAAGGACCCTGAGCTTGTGGATATAAGTGTTATCAGACATCTTAATACTGGGGAGACCTATACATACCTGGGCGTGCTTCAAAACCGCATTCAGGACGTAACATCGGTGAAGGAGTCTCTCCGAAGCAGATACAAGCATCTTCTTCGACAGATTTGGTCTTCCAATCTGTCGGCGTTGAACAAGGTATCTGCGACTAACATGCTTGCCGTCCCGGTTCTACTCTACTCGTTTGGGGTAGTTCAATGGACGAAGAACGAGCTTAAGGCCCTTGATGTCATTACACGTAAGATCATGTATATGCATAAAAGCTTGCATATCAATTCGTCAGTTCCGCGATGATATATTTCACGCCGTCAAGGCGGACTTCTGAATCTCCAGTGTCTTCATAACCGGATTGTTCTGAGTACAGCTTACATCGTTGCGAATGGCAGAGATCCTCTCCTAAAGATGGTCAGGAACCACGAGATGATTGGCGAAGGAGCGTTCCTTTACAAAGCCGCGGAGCAAGCGGCCGAGACCCTTGGTCTGAATTTTAACATCAGAAGTGTGGAAAGTGCATTACTTCATCTAGATGCTTCACTTCTAAAAACCAAAGTGAAGAAAGCAGAGTTTGAAAATTTTCACCGAGAGCTACTCGACAAGAGATTGCACGGAAACTTTCACAGAAATGTAGAAAAACAGTCCTTGTCGAACAAGCAAACTTTTGCTTTCCTCAAATCATCAGGGCTTAATTCAGGTACAGAGGGTTTCATTTTCGCATGCCAGGACATTGTCATTTCCACCTTAGCATACCGTGAGCGCATTTTATGTCAAGAAGTTCCCAGTGATAGGTGCAGACCGTGTCATGCACACGCTGAGTACCGAGAACACGTACTATCAGGGTGTCCCGCCCACACGGGAACCACGTATATCTACAGACATAATGCGGCCCTAAGAGTGCGTTATTACCATCTTTGTAGCTCTTAAGGTGTTGGCCGCGACCCTGCCCTGCCAAACGCTCCAAGGGAGATAGAGTCGATTGTCCGAAACGAGAAGTGCCAAATTTTGTGGAACTACTATTTTCGGGCAGCAGTCTCCGTTGCGCACTTAAGGCCTGACATTGTTCTCCAAGACTTCGAGAAACGAACTATATTCGTGATCGAATTCTCGGCTCCGTCCGAATACAACATCACTGCAAAGGAGGAAGAAAAAGAGGAGATGTATCGAGACCTTAAAAGAGAGCTACAACGACTGTACTCAAAATATTCGGTACAAGTGATTGTCCTTGTAATAGGTGCTCTTGGAGGTGCGAAACTATCACTGGTTCCTAACTTTAGAGCCATACCCGTGTGCCAAAAATATGCCAAGGCACTTGCGAGATGGATGCAGAAAGCTGTCATCTTTGGGTCGCTTCGTGTCCTGCAGATACACGATGGTTTCCCCGACCTGTCGTTGTGATTTCGTCGTTGCCTATGACCACTCATCTCATGGTTGTGACAAGTGGCCATAGGTGTGATTTACTGCGGTGCTACTGGGGGCTATTGACATTTTTTGGATGGCAGTTGCTCTTAGTGGGACCTGCGGTGGTTCTTTAACTTTTTTTAAAAATTATATGTATATATATATATATATATATATATATATATATATATATAATTTAAAAAAGGGTTAAACGACCACCGCAGGGTCCCACTGAATGCAACTTCCATCTAAAAATGACACCGGTTCCCAGTAGAACCATAGTAAATCACACTTATGCCCACGTCTTGCAACTGTGAGATAAGTGGTCACGGGCACGATGAAATCACAACGACAGACAGTTTCTCAAAGTCTTGGAGAACGATGTCAGGCCTCGAGTGTTCAACGGAGACTGCTGTCCGAAAGATGGTAATGAAGCACTCTTAGAGCCGCATTATGTCTTTAGATATACGTCGCTCCTGCGTGGGTGGGACACCCTGCTAGTATGTTTTCTAGGTACTCAGCGTGTGCATGACACGCTCTGCACCTATCGGTGGGAACTTCTTGACATAAAATGCGGTCTCGGTATGTTAAGGTGGAAATGACACCGCCCTAGCATGCGAAAATGAATCCCTCTGTACCTGATTTCAGCCCTGATGATCCGAGGAAAGCAAAAGTTTGCTCCTTCGACAAGGACTGTTTTTCTACATTTTTGTGAAAGTTTCCATGCATTTTCTTGTCGAGTAGCTATAGGTGACATTTTTCAACCTCTGCTTTCTTTACTTTGGCTTTTAGAAGTGAAGCATCTAGATGGAGTAATGCACTTTCCTCGCTTCTGAAGTTATAATTCAGGACAATGATCTCGGCCGCTTGCTCCGCGGCTTTGAAAAGGAACGCTCCTTCGCCAATCATGTCGTGGTTCCGGACCATTTTTATGAGAGGATCTCTGCCATTCGCAACGCTGTAAGCTGTACTTAGAACTATTCGGTTATGACAATATTTATAGCAGTTTGAAGTTTGGTTTTACCAGAGGCACAGATCTTCAGGTCATCCATATAAAATACATGAGTGACCTTATGCTCGCGCTGATTAGTGTCGCCACAGAGGTATCCAGAAGAATTTCTTAGTGCGAGAGGTAGAGGCAGAAGTGTGATGCAAAACATCAAAGGGCTCATGGTATCACCCTGAAAGACGCCCCTCTGGAAGGTGACGTTATTCGTTGTCACACGATAATTTCTAGATGGGATAGTAAATCTAGTTTTCCAAAGAAGCATCAATCTCTCTATGCATCTCACTATGTGTGGATGCACCTTCAAACTTTCCAAGAGACAGATGATAAGTCGTTGTTCGTACATCTCTCGCCACACAGGCTCAATTCGTCGAACAATCCTGTTGTTTAGGACAACTGTAAAGATCTTATGCAGTGTGTTCAAACAAGTTATCGGCCTATAATGCTCTGGGTTGGACAAGTTACATTTTTCGGTAGGAGTATAGTGCATCCTCACACAAGCCACTGCGGAATGGGCGTCTCCAACTTTAAATATAAGGTGAATATCCGGGCCAAATGTTGATGTGTAGAAGTAAACTTCTTCCACCAGAAGTTTTTGATAGAATCTGGTCCAGCAGCGGAAAAGTTCTTCTTGCCTCTAAGTGCTTTTTTCACCTCTTCGACAGTGATTGATGGACATTCCTCCTAAGATTTTATGAGCTGGTCGCAAAACTCCTTGAAGCGGATGATATTGTCAGTATCTTCTTTCAACTTTAGTGTTTTCGGGATCTTGTATACCTCTCTTCAAAAAGTCTCTACCTTCTTAGGCTTGGGTGCATTTCTGACAAAAACAGGGAGATCGCTGAAGAGGCGCGATCAGTCAGCGAGAAACTGTTGATTCTCCCTGATTCATCTGTATTCTCCTTCTTGCGTCAGATAACAGCCGTATTTTGTCAACAATATGCTGCTTGATTGTTAGCAGCTTTGACTTGTTTAGTGTGTGATTCAAGATCCTCAGTTCTTGGACGAACTTTCGAACCCTTTCCGTGAACGGTCTGCCAGATGTTATGTAGTCAATCACACAGTCGAAACGTGCTGAAGCTCTGGGTGTTTCTGGCACCACAGAGTGTGCATACGCGCCATAAAGCCTCAGCGAACAGGGATAATGCTGGAATCGTAGCAGTCTAGCAATACATCCTTGAGTTGATCCGTCCACTCAATGTGGGCGTTTCGTCGGTTCGTCGTCGTGTTTCCATCTAAATTATTTTCAGCACCCCGAACTCTAGGCTGAGCGGCATTGTTTGCCGACCCATTGTCGGGTGCTCTGCGCGTTCGATTGTCTTGAACCGCATCTACAACATTTTGGTATTTTGGTGGTTTCATTGTTGTTCCCACGAGCAGCTAGGGAAAGGGTTCGCCCATCCTTGTAGAGCCCCGCGTGCAAGGATGATGCTGCATACTCTAGGAGGTCTCCCGGTATCCCAGAGTCACCGTTTAAGAACCTCACCCAGGTGCCATTCAGCTTTCGGCATGGTTGTTATGCCTATGCTTAGGGGTTATTTCTTCGGGACCATCCCTAGACAATTATCCGCGAATGGTCATTAATTATTGTAACCATACTCAGAAGAAACCCTTGGTACAGGGACCCTCTATCCGCAACCCGAGAATTCGTTCAGTGGCTTTGTCATAGGCCCTTTAGTTCTATTGCAAAGGAATCGAAACCCAAACCGAATATTCAGTATATAACCAAATATATATATATATATATATATATATATATATATATATATATATATAATATATATTCAAAATTTAAGTCGAGGAATTTTCCTTTGAAAAAAATCCTGTTCAAAAGCACATTTTGGGAACATTATTATCAATAGCTTTCAATGAATAGTCCTTTCTCTGGTCAATTTTGACTTAAATTTTTGACATAATTTTCACATTTGTCAACTTAACGCAAACGATTTATATAAGTTGAAGTCATTTATAAAGTTCTTTTGTCATTAATTTTTTAACTTTTTGTGTGCTAATTTGTATTTGGGCACAACTCAGCCAGTGATAATTTTAGCTATATTTTAATTTCTTATTTCTTTGAAAAAAAAGTAAAAAAAATTGGAAAACTTCACTAAGAACTAACTACTTCAATATAAATATGTTATCTTAGAGTTAATAACAAAAATCTATTAATTCATCAGGAAAACCGTCCGTGAAATTTCGCTGCCAAAACTAAATGTTAAAATTTTCAGATAAAACTTAACAAGGGTCCCTTTTTCGGCCTTCAGTGTTCGGAAAATATTGTCCCAAGTAGATAGAAAAAAATAATACATAAAATTCTAGTCTTTCGAAGACAACGAAAACTTAACGCCTAGGGTGCAGAGCCCAGTATCTTCTGGTTTGAATTTTTCATCAATCTTTATATGTTTGATGTAAAAGTGAAATATATTTTTATTTTTATTGGCTGGTCGAAAGTAGATGCACATAGTATCAAAAGATTTTGAATTGTATTGCAGCTTCTGGATTCAATACAATACAGTTGGAATTGCATGGGAAGACATGCAATTACATAAATGATAGATATTTTCATATTTACAAATAGGATTAGAGAGAAATGCTAAGATAAATCAAAGAATACCAAATACTGTCTTCATTTTCTTCAGGTAGAGCAAACCCACTTATGAAGAATTTATATACGAGTGTAGCTAATGAATATTTTTTGAATTAGATTAATGTCGTAGTAGGGATGCTTACTGGACACTGCCGACTGAGATAACACTTGCCCAACATGAGGATTGGAGACAACCCTCTTTGTCGAAAGTGTGATTTTCGTGAGGAGACAGCTCATCACATATTTTGTCAGTGTGATGCACTGGCGTGCCTCAGAAACAAATATCAAATTTTATCTTCAAATAAAACAAGTACATACATACATATGAGAACATAAGTTTATATTTACTATAGGTAAGACTAGGGCCATTCAAAAGAAAAGCAAAATCATGAATTATAAATTCAATATAAAATCGTCTATTCCTTAGAAAAATAGGATTAAGGCAGTTATCTTGCTAGAAATGATGTTTCGGGAAAAATGTATGAAATTATACTTCAAAAAATTGAACAATTAGTATTTATTATATTTTTGAAGAGAGAAAATATTATTTTTTTCAACGAAATTTGAAACATACAAAAAATTCTGATTGGAGAACTTCTTACCGAATTTTTAAAAAATATCGGATTTTATTGAAGGAAAGCTTTTCTGCTGAAAAAAAGATAATCTAAAACTTTGCTGCATCCAATTTTTAAAAGGAAATTTATCAAAAAGTAATTTTCTCACGAAACCACATCAAACGGGGTAAGCTTCTGCGAAACCGTTGAAATCTTCTTATTTTACAAGCTTAAGAACTAGAGACACACTTTCAATTAAAGCTTTTTCTTCAGCATATTGTGTAAATGGATCCACGTTCTTATCAACAAGTAGTCGCCAACGCTGCGTTTCCCGACTTCATTCATCCGAATCTTCAGGAAATTTTCGTAATTCAGCTCTTTATTGATCAACTGAAATTTTTAGTTTCATACAACTGCATTAAAAATTGATAATAACAGTGTGAAATGTTAAAAATGAAAAGGCATCTTCCCCCGATATCATAAATAAAAATTTTCACAAAACACTGATAGAAATGGACACGCTGATTTAACCATACGATCGTTGGTTGAAAAATTATAAGTATATTTATATTATAATACGTGTAATTCACTCACAAAGAGTATGAAGTGCACTTACTAAAATATGATAAATACAAATTATTTATATTTGTGGTACAAAGCCGTAATACATGTGTTGCTATTATATGAAATGTGTAATTGTATAAAAATTTACCTGAGCGAACTATCTCGAAAATGTTGTCTCGCTCGCGCCTGCGCGTCTGCCTTCATGAGCAACAAGAATTGGTTGGCCAAAACACACATCCTGTATGGCTGTATCTATACCAGCAATAAAATAGCGTTAATCTAATCATAAATATTGCTGTACCATCCATTTATTTCTATCAGTGAAGGCTTCCTGAAAATTGGCTACAGTATCCTTAGATATTTGTTGATCACATTATTTCTGAAACAATTTTGGAATTCGAAATTCAATGTTTATAGACCAACCGAAAAAAAAACGTTATCTCGCTCCAGTCTCATCAACTGCAGTTTTGGCATAAGGCTTCCAGAAAATTGGTTGCAGTATCATGAGCTATTACCTAATCAAATCACTTCTGAAATAATGCTTATTCTTGTGTTCAACTGGTTGGCTTCAGTAAAGTCAGCTTATTTCAGGGCCAGTTAATGTATATTTCACCGTAATCAAGTTAATTTCAGACTGATTTAGAGAAATTAAAGGACAATTGAAGTTAAATGTAGCTGAATTTCACATCTAAGTAAGTCAATTTAATTGCATCCAAGCTTATTAAAAAAATGTAACTGTACTCGAGGTCAGTTTAATGTAATTGAAGCTAAATTGACATTAATACATTAAAATTTGAGGTTGACCCATGCCACCTTATTTCATGGTGAATGCAGTTAAATTCATTTACTTATTGAAAGGCGTCACGTAAATTAAAAAAAATAATTAAGTACATAGTTTTTGAAATTTTTCTCGCAGCATTTTTTATATTTTTTGTAATTATTTTAGCGAACCATAATATAAGGCAGACTAATTTACATTATTTCGCAAACATTTTATTCCCCGATCATATGCAAAATGAGCAATGCATCTGTAGATATAAGCTTATAAGTATAAAGTACCTTAGTTCCGCTTCTGATATAATATTTGTTGACATGTGTTGCAATTTTTTATCAAGATTCTTTAAAAAATTAAAGAGGCCTAGAGCTGGGCTTGTTGTATGTGGGTAAAGATTTACGTACAAAGTAAAAAATATGAAGCAAGCTGTGGGGAGGCCTTGAAAATCGACAGGAGCATCTGTAAAGATGCTGCATTCTATAATCGCAATCTGTTATGACCTGAATTGATTAACGAAACGCTTTTGATTGATCATTTCGTAGACTTATCATCAGTCTGATGAGAAGCTTTGAAATTTATCCACACTTAGTAAGACGCATAGAAAGATTGATGCACCTGTGAAAAACTAGATTTACTATCTTGCCCCTGAAAAACACCATGTGACAACCAACTGTTTCACCTTTTAGAGAGGCGTCTTCAACGCCATAAGCCCTCTATTGTTTTGCGTCATACATCTTTCGCTATCTTTCGCACCACGCAATTCTTTTGGATACCTCTGCCACGATTTTAATAAACACGAGGATGAGGTCACTCATGCACTTTATATAGATGACCTAAAGATGTATGCTTCTGCAGCAAAGCAGCTTTAGAATACTATAAGGATCGTCGAGACGAACACAGTAGAGATTGGAATAAACTTTGGAATGGACAAGTGTGCCAAGATTCATCAAAAGCGAAGACGAATTGCCGGCGCCTGCGAGAACCCTGAACTTGTGGATATAAGTGTTATTAGACACCTTGATGCTATAGAGACTTACCTACAACCAGGCGTTTCTGAGAGCCGCATTCAGGATACCGCATCAGTGAAGAAGGCGCTCTGAAGCAGATATAAGCGTTTACTTCGACATATTTGCTGTTTCAATCTATAAGCGTTGAACAATACGTCTTCGAATAACACGCTTGCCACCCCAGTTCTAATCTACTCATTTGAGGTGGTTTCGTGGATAAAGCATAAGCCTTTGGCAATGCTACACATACGATCATGCGTATGCAGAAGAGCTTACATATCAATTCGTCCATTCCACGCTAGTACATCCTACGCCGTCAAGGCGGATGAGGACTTCTAAATATCCAATGCATTTATAACCGAAAAAACCTCATCACGAGATGATTTGCAAATATTTGCGAAGTCAATTTTTCAGAACGCAAAATGCCTAATTTACTGGAAATATAAGTTTTCGACAGCAGTCTCCATTGCACACTCGAAGCCTGACATTGTTCTCTAAGACTTCAAAAAACAAACTATATTCGTGATCGGATTCTCGGTTTCGGCCGACTGCAACATCACAGTCAAGGTGAAGGAGAAGAAGAAGAAGTATTGCGACATTAGAAGATAACTTCCAGGATTGTACCCCGGATATTTCTTAAGGTTTTGATACCTCTCCTACTTTTCCTTTAATGGAAACTGCTGCCCGAAAACCGTAGTTTCAGAAAACTTGGCATGCTTTTCAGGTTATTGACCAGTGCAATCTTGGCACATTCAAGAGCGTTGATGATCAGGAGGATCAGCTTAACAGATTATTCCGGGTATAACCGTCGCAACTCCCTTACAAGGTCTTCATACCTCTCTTTCTTTCCGTTCTCCTTGGCTATGATGTTTTTGTCAGCTGGTGCCGAAAATTCGAGAACGAACATGGATCGCTTCTCGAAGTCAAGGAGAACTATGTCAGATCTTCAGTACACAACAGAAACAATTTTCGAGGATATAAAGTTTCAGTATATGCGGCACTTCTCATTTTTGACAATTGACTCTAATTCCCTAGGAGCGTTCAGCGGAGCGGTATTATGGCTAATGCGGTAAGAGTGACAGAGATGGTAATAAAGCACTCCTAGTGCAGCATTGTGCATCAGGATGAAAGTTGTTCCTGCATGAGTCGGACAACTAGATACTTTGTGTCCTAAATGCTCGGGGTGTCTAGACGTAAAAAGTGGTGACGGTATGCTAGAGTGGAAATGACACCGTCTTGACATGCCAAAATGAAACCCTCCGTGCCTTACTTCAATTCGGGTGATTTAAGGAAAGCAAACGTTAGCTCATACGACATCAACTGATCCTCCATATTTCTGTGGAAGATGCCGTGCAGCCTTCTGTCGAGGAGCTGTTCGCGGAAGTTTTTCTCCTGTGCTTTCTTAATCCGGGCTTTCAGGAGTGAGTATTCAAGATGGATAAGATTTGATGCATTTTGCTCACCCCTAATATTGAAGTCAAGGCCAAGTGTTTCAGCAGCCTTTTCCGCTGTTTTGTACAGAAACGCTCCATTGCCCACTTATTCGTGCTTTTTGACCATTTAAAGAAAAGGGCCTCGTCCTTTTGCGACTATATGTGCTATACCCGACATATCCGGAAGACCAAATCTGCCGGATGAGATATTTGTATCTGCTTTGGAAAGTATCCTTTATAGATGTAACATCACAGAGTGATTAAGATTCTGAGTACCTTTAATTTCTTTAATTGAATAGGCAGCATTTCGCGAGTAATTAATGAAATTTTACTCATTCATATATAAAGAGTGGATTAAAAAAAAACTGATTTGCTTTAAAGAAATAAGTTTCTTGCTTTAGAATAATGAGATTAATTAAATTAATTTCTATATTTTAACAATTCATTTTTTAAATAATTTTTTTTCAATCAATCCTATAATTCTCCCGAAACCAAATCAAACAAGGCAAGATTCTGAAAAATTGTCTTAACCTTTTAAATTCAGAGGCTTAAGAATTAGTGATACAATTGAAATTAACTCTGTTTGTTCCGCATATTGCTTAAATAGATTCAAGTACAGGTCAACAAGTAGTCACAAACGCTTCAGTTTCTGACTTCATTTGTCCAAATCTTTGGCGTATTTCGGAAATCCTGTTTTGTAATGACCAACCTCTTGGCGTTCACATAACAGCATTAAAAATTAGGAATAGCAATGTGAAATGTAAAAAAAGGAAAGGCTCGGATAAAGGCCACTTCCTCTGATCTCATCAATTACAGTTTTTACAAAAGGCTTCCTGAAAATTGGCTGCAGTAGCTTGAGCTGTCACTCAATCAAATCACTTCTGAAATGGTTATTATAAGTATTTAAGTAAACTCAGCTTATCTCAAGATCAATTAACAAAAATGTGATTTCATTAGAGGTCATTTCAATGTGTTTAACGTTAGTACAGTGAATGTTGAGTTCACGTGGATTTTAAAAACTAATTATATACTTTACAGTAATTTTTACGCAACCTTTTTTATTTTTATCAAAAGTGTTTTAAAAAATATCATATCAACCAGAATAATTTAGATTATTGTGCATACCTTTTTTCACGCGGTCGTGCAAAAGTACGTAATACAACTGTAGATACAAGATTATAAGATAAAAGTGATCAAAGCTTCTGATATGATATTTCTTGCTAACACCTCCAAACTGCTGAATCCGACCAAAAACGAGAATTATGAGTATAAAGAATATGTCGATCAATGCCATGTGTTTGAATTTTTCATTGTGATTCTTTAAAAAATCAAATAGAACCAATGCTGGTTCAAAGATGGACAGATCTGGACTACGACTAGTTTAAAAAACCAAATTCATCCAAAAATCGTGCATACGTTAAGATTTGACAAAAATGTTTTTTTTTTAGATTTGACGATGAGCCCCCCAACTATCCATGTATAGTTCTTAAGTTTTCTTCTTTAATTAGCTCGGCATTACGAACATATTCTGGCCTACGAGCTAGGAGTGGACACAAAAAATTATATTCCATTACTCCAATGAAGGAATTATCCAGAATTCCTAATTCATGAAAGCCTGCTTCTAACTGACAAACTTCATGTAAAAACGTTTCGTAATGATCAATATCAAATTGTATGGGGAGAGGATGAACTACGGTGTCTTTATGTGACCAAATTAATTCTGCAACAAGAAAGTACAAGTAGTTAATTAATTATTATATTCATTATTACACTAATTTAATCATTCATAGTTATTATTTTACGATAAAAAATGTATTTGGTATGTACATTATAGAAAGAAACTAAAAGTCAGTCCGAGAAGATATCGGCAGGAATCTATTTTTATGTTAAAATCAAACGTTATCATTAGAACAATTAAAACATTTTCACTATTTCTATTATTTCAGAGATTTTCTAAGCTTATAAACTAGATCATTAATAATATTTGTCTTTCTCAATCAAGACTATCATAACAAAGTCTTTTATATCTTTTTCCAACTCCAATACATTTTAAAAGAATATTTTTCTAAATTTTTATGAGCGAAAAAAAATTAATTTCCAACAATTGAATAAGTTGAAGTTGAAGAGAATTTTTTTGTCGATAAAATAATGTTATATTCATTAAAATCGTTTTTTTTTTAATTCCGTAGGAAGCCATAATTGCAGCAAAAATAAAATTTTCTAAGTGAATACTTTTTGATTGCGTTAGAGTTTTAGACATCTGGTTTGAAGAATTCTTATTTTGCTCACTTGGCTGTCACATTTAAGATAAAAAAACAAAACATTACCTACAAGTCTTTCAGCGATCCTGGCAATAAGAAAGTACTTTCAGTTCAAAAAAAAATTTTTTCGGAAAAATGTGAATTTCGTCATTTGCAGAAGATAATGGTGGCTACCAAAAATTTCGGAAATATTGACTATGACTTTCATTTAAAAATGGGACTTTAAGAAACCAACTGAAGTATTATTTTTAATATTTCATACCCACTTGGTTATTCACTTTTCACTTGTTATTTCATACCATTTGTTTATTGTTAAGCAAGTAATAGCTACCTAGATCATTACAAAGATGTAATTCTATAATTCGACGTTTCTCTTTTGCAAATTATTTTTTTGTTTGAACTCGTCCTCAATCTTTGTATTTTTGTTATAAACGTAAGATATATTTTGATTTTGTTAGGTTCTCAATAGTAAGTACATATGGTGTCAGAAGTTTTTGAACAGCATTTCAGCTTATGGACTCAATATAGAAAAAATTGATATTAATTATAATAAAGATCTTAATCCTCAATGAAAAAATAATTTTTTCTATAATTCGCGAAAAAGTGCCAGTTTTTCCACCTGTTTTTGGTGTAAAAAGTGATCGATTTTTGGTCGATGACGTGGCGCATGCGCAGTGCCGACCTTTCCGGGCAACAGTGACAAAAGTGGACAGATGCAGTGGAAAAAGTAAATGGACAGTGATAAAAGTGAGGCACAGTGACAAAAGTAAATGTTATTTCGAGTGGGTTCGTGGGTTCGTGGGTTCACGAAAAATCGGAAATTTTCAAGCCCTCAACTTTATGGGCCAACTATTCAATTGTGAGAACCAGCTTATTATTACTGCCATATTATTGCCATGGTTTTGATAATTGCCATTGTCATTGTTGCGTCAATCGACAAAAAATCGCCTTCTTTTTACACAAAAAACAGGTAAACAAAAACTAGCACTTTTGCACAAATTATAGAAAAAGTATCGTGTCCCACACATTGAAAAAGCGACGATTTAAAACACAATATACTATTATCATTACACTCAAAATGACATAGGATTAAATGGCATTACATAAATCAAAGATATTATATTTATAAATCGGATGAGGGAAAAACGCTAAGATGAAACACAGAATACCAATCACGGACCTTATTTTTTCAAATAAAGGAAACACACTTATGAAGAATTTTGATAAGAGTATATTAATTCGATATTGTTTAAAATTTTCCAGTATATATTGCTATAGTCGCTATCTTATTTGTGCTTCCAAATTATATGTATTTCATCATGCTCCTTCTTTCTGCAGTTCCAAAATTAGATAAAATTTACGACATTATTATTACAACTTAAAGGATCAATCAATACTTCTTATGCATCAATTCTTTTCAAAAAATGATAATATCATCTTTAAATCAACAGAAAAATGTACATTCATATACATTCGGGTGGTTAAAAAAAAGATCAGATTTTTTTACGACAATGGCTTATTTTGTAAGGTTACCGTAATAACGCATACGCATTTATTGTTTCTCCGCTCCCTCTATTTTTCAATTCGAATAAGAAATTGCAAAATGTTATTTAAATGGTTCATTCAATTTGTTGTTAATTATGAAAACAACTTTTTATTGTTCAAATGTAACTTTTGACTGAAATGACGTAGAATGTTCAGTTTTTTGTACATTTTTAAACGAATTTCATTCGTTTGTCTTAAGTTTTAAGTTAATCGGAAATTTTCAGAGACAAAAAGCAGGATAAAGGTAGGAGAGCAAGTAGTAGATAGTTTCTGGTTAGTGTAAGTAAGGCAAAGATGTTCCCTGAGCCCACTTTTATTTAGTATGTTAATCTCAGACTTAGAAGAAGAAATGAAGAGAAAGGGATGGGGACGAGTTAGGATGGGAGAGGAAATTATATATACACTGGTATATGCGGATGATATAGTGTTGATGGCAGAGGATGGAGAAGGGATGACGGGCTTAATTACAGGATTGGAGAAATACTTAGCTGGGAAAAAGTTGAATTCAAATGTAGAAAAGACGAAGATAATGAGGCTTAAAAAAGGATGAGGAAGATAGAAAGAATGGACTGGGAGATGGAAGGGTGTAAAGATAGAAGAAGTAAAGGAGTTTAAATATTTGGTATATACCTTGCAAATGATTGGAGGTCATAGAGCTCATACAAGAGAAAGAATAAAAAAGCGGCAGGGATAATGAAACGGGTATGGGGAATAGGAAAAATAAGGTCCAAGAAAGAGTGGAAAAAGAGAATGTGGTTATTTGATAAGCTGGTATGGCCGGTATTAGGTTATGGAGCAGAGATATGGGGATGAAAGGAAAGGAAGGAGATTAAGAGTTTACACGAAAGGTATGTAAGGTGACCGCTAGGGGTAGACTAGAGGAAGCCTGGATATATGGTGAGAGGAGAAGTGCAAAGGGATAAATCAAGTACTAGAGCGGGTAAGAGGGCATTGCAATTTGAGACGAAGTTAAGAGAGGGAAAGGGAAAGGGAGGAGAGTTAGCGAAAAAGTGTTTGAAGGTGGTAGAAGAAAGAGAAGAAAGAACGGTGGAACTAACGAGATGGGAAGAAAAAAGGAGGGAGTTTTGTAGTGCTAAGGATATAGGAGAGGTGAATAGAGTAAGCTATGAAGAACTAGAGGGAAGGGACCGGGAAATATAATTAATGGAAAGATGGGGAATGTTACCAATGCGACATTGTGTTTACCAACTTGAACCTTTCTTTCTACCTGACCCAGCAGAAACGAGAAAGCTTTTGGGACGAAGGGACTGGAGGTCATCGCAGTGTTACTTTTCATGCGACCCTGAAGCATTCGGGAGTTTTTCGAAAGTGTGTTTCCTCAGGTGAATTGTTTGTTTTGAGTATTGATGTTCTCATTCTGTTTGACCAGATCCAATTTCGATCTTGTAATTATTAAAGTACTGATGTGCTCGTCCGGTTTGGACTGATCCGGTTTGGATCTTGTGCTTATTTGAAGTATTGAAGTACTTGTGTTGTCTGTGCTGATCCAGTATGGATAATTTATTTAATGAAAGGCTGATTGTTATTAGGTTCATTTTGGCTCCTCCCGGGTTTTTTTTCCCCTAGTGGGTTGTTTTCCGTTCGGGTACCACCGAAGCACCTTGTGTGTGGAGGTGCAGGCAAATGCGGGAGCTTGTAAACAAAGAGGATGAATAAATAATACTTCTTTGCTATAAACAATGTGACTCTTTTACAACCCTTCTCCTATCTCGCTCTAGTTGTGTGGTCGATCTTGGGTGGGGGTGGGCCCAGGTTACGGATCCTGGATCCCCCCTTTCTTTCGGTCTGCTAAAGGGAATGATTGAGGAAGCAAAACACAATAAATGGTATAAGATGATAAAAAAGGAAGAAGTACAAAAGTATTTAGAAGAGGGACAGAGAGAGAGAAGATGGACCAGAATAAGCGAGATTTGATTGGAAAACGAGGTGATGGAGGGGATGTATTAGAAAAAGGAAAAAAACAGAAAGTGCAGAATATGTGAATGGGAGGAGGAAACATGGGAGCATGTATGGGAAGGATGTAGGAGAGGAATGGAAGATAAGGAAAGCTGGCAAGAGAATGTGGTAAAGATTCTAGGGGAGGCTGGAATAGGTGAGGAGTGTATGAACGAGTTGGACGGGGCTAGAGGGTCGAATGAGAAAGAATGGATGTGGAAAAATGGCAAAATGAGAATGAGATAAAAGAGAAGTGAAAGTGAAGAAAAAAGGAAACTGAAGTCGCCTAGATTAGAAGCGTGAAGATCTTTAAGTAGTTATTATGTACTAGTATGAGTAGATTAAGATGTGCTCGCTCCCACTCGCTCGCTCTCTCGCTTTCGATCGCTCGCTCACTCTTCCGACAGTAAAATTACGCTATACTAATATAGAAGTAAGGAGATATTTACAAGAATTGATGTCAATAGTTGTCAATATTTGTAAATAGTAAGGATAAGATAATATAAAGTTTGTAAATGGTCTTGTAAGAAACGGAGGTCATGTAAACCCTTAGGGGACACATTATGAATAAAGGGTGAATTAAATGGGAATTAGGGTACCTTTTCGCGGAGCTCGAATTTGAATCTTTCATTGAATTAATATTTTAAATGGGGTTCGCATCTAGGTTTTCGACCATTCACATTTTCCATAAAGCAACAAGGTATCTAGAACATAAATCCTGTGTGAAATATTAATTCCACGATTAATTCACAATCCATGGTCCGTGAAAAGGTACCCTTATCTCTTATAAAATAATTGATTGAATTCCGAAACAAATTGAGGTGACTTTTTTTTACCTTCAGATATGTATAAAAAGTTAAGACAATAAATTTAAAAACTCTGCAAACAAGAAATTTGTAAAATATTTTTTTTTCAGCGCTGGTAACCAAGCTGGACGTCCATCTATTCCAAATTACTTACACTTTCTTTGAATCTCAATACGCTACTTTTTTACGTTGTGGCAATTTCGAATCCTAGCATTCGTTATTCTGTTTATTTGTTATTCGTACCCAAAATGAAGCTAATTCAGTCAATTAAAATGCAGAAAGCAAATCAATTTTTTCGAATGTTTTTTTAAAAATCCGTTTCATGATAAAAGGCTTAGAATGACTAGGCGGACTGTCGATTTGTTCACGATGGGAATTGAAAAGCAAATCAGTTCTCAAATTTTTTGTTATGGCATTAAGGTTGTATTTCTAACTCTTTTCAGGAAAGAGGCGGGTTAGTGGGTTAATTGTTTTATTTTTGACTGCTGAATAGAAAAATCTGTTATGAATTCAAGGTTAGTGAAACGGCTTTCTCTAGTAAAAATGTATAAGTGAATCATAATAATTACTAATTAAAATCTTTATAGCTAGATTTACATATAAACAATATTTGTAATTCACTGTAGCAAGTATCAACAGTTCGGAATGTGTAATTTTTTAAATATCCATGAAATTTTCATATGAGCTTTAAATTTTTCTACTAAAAAAAGTTAGAAATCACTAGAAATAAGTCAGGAAATGAGTCAGGAAAAAGTTTCGTAATAATTAACATTAACTTGAATGGGAGAAGAATGAGCTGCGCTGTCTTTGTGTCGCCAGGAAATACTGTGAAAAGAAGGTATACAAGGTCTATTTAGAAAGTATCGGACTTTGTGCGCTAAATTTGTGACCAGTTGTGTTATTGTCAAAAACAGGTATTTATTATTTAGGGGGTACCTATGTCAGGCCTTCTACTAATCGACATGGACAAAGAGTGTGCATTAGATTTTTACAAAAACTTGGCCATTCATGTTCGGAAACCATCGTCATGATGCGGAGAGTGTAATTGGTGATGAGCCTATGAGTGATGCTCAAATTAAAGAGCAGTTTAGATGATTTAAAAGTTCTCACATATAAGTGGAAAGTGGCCATCGCTATAGCAGGATCGAAACAGCTAAAACACATCAAAATGTGGAACGAGCCCGAGTGTCAATTAATTTAAAAAGTCTTTTAATAGTAAGAGAGATAGAACAAGACCACGGGATTCCAAAAATTATTGTTTTGGAAATTTTAAGCTAAAATTTGGGGATGAGCCGCGTAGCTGTAAAATGCGTTCCACATCTAATGACAGATTATCAAAAGAATAATCTAGTGAAAGTCACACAGTAAAATTTGAAATTAATCAGAAGCTACCCGGAAACGTTTTAAAAGGTTATTACTGGGGATAAATCATAGGCTTATGGAGTAGAGCAAGGATCAATCTTCGCCGTGAAAGACATCTGGATCCCCGAAAGCAAAGAAAGCGCGCCAGAGTCTGAGCAACATCAAGTTATTGACCACTGTTTTCTTCGACCAGAAAGCTGCTGTGCACCATGTGACCTTTTCAAGCCTATATGCTTGAAAAGGTCACATGGTGAACAAAGAGTATTGCCAAGAAGTTCTGAAGCGAGTACGTGATGTAGTAAGACGGAAATGGGATGATTTGTGAAAAAGTGGCGACTGGGTCCTTAATCAGTAGGAGAATCGCTGGAAGAAGGTTGTGCCTTGCAAAGGGGAGTGGTTCGAAGGGGATATCATCGCCATTATTCATTATTAATCATCCTCATTATTCCGAATTCCTGGTACTCTGCAAGGTCGGATACTTCCTGGACAGACCTCGTAAGTAGGAAATGAATGTATTAATTATTGGATTATTTTTAAAAATTATAGATTGTGTGCTTTAACAAAGAATTTGATCACAATGATAGAGAAAGAAAATAAGAATCAGTCCGAGAATATATAGACAAGTACCCTCAAGTAAGTTGTATTCGTTTCAGTGTATGATTCATAATTCATAATATGATTCAGTGTAATGTTCACATAAAGCCTCGGCAGAGACATAACATTGGAACAACTAAAATTTGTTTTGTTGGAATCTTTGTTCAAAGTGAGAGCATACCTATATTGTCATACTTTGATACATTTCATAATTTTTTCAGTGATGAATATACTATGAGATAGAGCAGAACATCTTCAGGCAGAAATTTTGTGGTAATATTATGAGCATAGTCTTAAATAAAAGTACTTTTGTTGACCAACCTTATCGCTACCGACGCGACGCTTCAGATATTATGTGTCAGTAATTGAAGCCCCGGCCGAGATAACGTTGGACAGTCAAAAATTCTTCTATTTAAAACTATTTGCATAGTATGACCAAAGATTTCCAGCTAAGAATTTTTCATTCTATGACATAGGATGCATGTCATTGTTAAAATGATGTATTGTAAAGAATATTAACAACTGCAGACACTTTAAACAAAAATTTCAGCAAGATCGAGTTTTTTTTATCTCAGATTATCTTATCGCTTGTTAACAATTTTTTTTAAGATACATTTTGACTAATGCCAATATTTTTTGGGGAAAAAATGGTTGCTATATGATTTCATTGGTAGGTTGAAAATGAAAATTACGCTTCTAGTTTTGTGAAGCTAGTTTCACGGTCATTTTTATAAGGAAATTAGCATAGTGGCATAATTTCATTTTGTTATTGCATTTTGCATTTTGCCATATCATGAGAGCTAATGAAATTCTGCATCTAAAAAGCTCAAGTTAAAGGAGGCAAAATCTCAATTCAATAAAATAACATAGCAAAAACCGTCTAATTTCGATGTTTTCTAAAAGTTGGAATAACTCTAAGAATAATGAATACTTTTCAAAGTTCTTGAACTCGTTTTCAAAGCAATTCTAAATAGTATTTTGCTAGATTATTCATATATTTTAGAATTATTTCTCTTGATTTTACCGTAGACTAGAGTAGAATCCGGTGAAAAAAATCCTAAAATGCCTTTAAAATTTAGAAAAATACTACGTATGTAAGAACTAAACAAAATGTTAACTATTTTTAGGGTTATTCTGATTTTTCTAAAACACTGGAATTTCATGTTTTTGCAATATCTTTTTATAAAATCCGAACTTTTTGCCTTCAACAGAGGCCTATTAAACGCAGTATTTTATCATTTTTCGAGATATTATTAGAATGAAATCTTCATGTTATTACTATAACAATTTAGCAACGTAAGCAACAGCTCAAAAACAGACCTGTAGATTATTTACGCTGGCAGTGCACTGTATTTTATTAAATTTATGTTCTAAACATAGCATATATTTTAGCTTTGATTAGATTTTCAAATGCAAGTGTACACGCTGTCAAAATATTTCGAACTATATTGCAGCTTGTGGATTCAATATACAAAAAATGTATGAAAATTTGAATCGAGATTTCATTTCTCAGTCACATAATTCGACTATTGCAATGGGGATTACAATGGGGATTACACGAATTACATGGTATTATATGGAGTTCATAGGAAAAAGGTGACTTATTTTTGCTGTGTCTCATGTTTTGAAAGTCATGTTCTGAGTCATAAATTGTCTGGAAGGTCTTAAATTCGGACTGCAATGTAAATTACTAATTGCTTTTGAAATGATAGTTTATAATCATATTTTGAAGTTTTAAGGAAAGTGTAATTTGAGCTCGACATTCAGAAGATTATGTGTCCAAATTACAAGATACCATCTCAAAAAACCCAAATGAAAAGGTGCTAACTCGTGGAGAACAAATGAAAAGGTGCCACAGAGTTGAGGGCGCTGAAGTCCCTAATACGTACAATTCATATAGGATTTTGAAGCTTTGAGAGTTGACCACACGAGTAAGCACCTTTTCACCTTACCTCCAGGAGTTAGCACCTACTCATTTGATCTCCATGCGATGAAACTTTGTCTTTTAGATACGTCGACCTACTGGTAAACTGATTTTACATTATATTAAATTTCACATTAGCGCAAAACTGACATTAACAGTTTTTCTATTGTTTTGATTCTAGGTCCCAAATTGTGGCAGAAAGCACTATTTATTTAAGAGACAAATATTCAGCTAACAAGAAGCCCATCTTTTTTCTGTGAAGAGTATTGTACACCATATTATAACAGTATTTGAATCCCTCGGTATCGTGTACTGTAAATTGTAGTTCTTTTCACATATTTACCAGTAGGATTAGGGAAAACTGACAAGATGAAACACAGAGTACCAATTACATTCTTCATTTTTCTAAAATAATGGAAATCCAATTATAAAGAGTTTCGTTAAGTTACAATGTAAATACATTACGGTAGTTACTATCTTCCTTGTCCTCTGAACTGTTTGTATTTCACCACGCTTCTTGTTTCACATTTAATTCGCAACAATTCTTCAGCTTTATGACACTACATAAAGAATTAAAAGGAAACAAGCTTACTTATGACGTAACGAAAATATCAGTCATTTGTCGATCATAGAAATAAAAGGTACAATCATGTCAATAGAATACCATGTTATCATTTGGAAGAATAGGGAAATTGAAAGGAGCAATTGTCGAACTTGCCGAACCTAATTACAAATTCAATATGAAATTGTTTATTTATTCCAGAAATAGGTATTAGTTTTTATTTTTCTCCAAAAATGCGGGTACATGAAATTTATTGATAATTTTTGTGCTGATTCTTTCAAAAAAGGAACAGGACAGTCCAGGGTTGGTTCAGAGTTTAAAGAAGAATGAAATGATCATTAAGAGGATCATTATTAAACATTGCATTAATCACGTTGGCAATATCATCTTGGATGTGAACTTTCATAGGTATTATTTAATTCCTTCTACGAGCCGTGATTGTTGACAAAAAATCAAATTTCAATAATCCGATAACATAATTATCCAGCACTCCTATCCTATACATACAAGCCTGCTTTTAACATCTGAGGTCAATTTGAACAAAGTTCGTCATGATTAACATAACTTTCAATAGAAAAATGAATTGCGGCCTCTTTATATGGGAAACCTAATTCTGTAAAAATTAAGTATAAATTTGAAATTAATTGTTTGCCCTGTCAAAAATCAGTAAATAGCTTTGGGGATTCAAGTGACTTTTCATGATTCCCAGTAGATTTTCATTGATTGATGTCTAGGAAATATGCCATGGATTTTCAGTAAAATACCGCTTACTCAAATTTAGAAAATAATTTTGCTTCTATATTTTTCAATATCCTCTTTTCTATTCTAAATTATCCTTTGGCCCTCCATTGAATTCTATACATATAACGTGAACATAACTTTTAACTTACCCAAATTTGTTCTCCATAAAGGCCACTTGAATTCAATTATTCATTTTCCACTTTTTTTATTAAGGGAAGTTTGCGAAAACCGAGACTTCCTATGGAGATGTTTTTCTGAAAATCATATGGGATATGGCTTTTTGCAAAATATTCCAATAATTAAAAAATTATACATTGAAGCCCTAAGTGAATAGTTTCTTATTATTTTTGGTCATTGAAGTTCGTTTAAATTGTATTAATAGCAATCTACATTTTATTAATGTTAAATTACAGTTCATAACAAAATAGTTTTAGATTTTGAAAATGCACCTATATGGAAAATGCATTCTATATCTAGAATAATATGAAACAAGTTAATGTTGCACATTCAAAATTTAAAAAAATATTAGTATTATATTTCTTATATTTTTTCAAAGCTTGTGTTAAAGTACCATGAATCAAAAACATGTTTCTTACTAGAGATGAGCATTGTGTTTTGAAAGACCTCATCGAATATAATTTTAAAAATTAGGAAAAATCTATGTGTTTAAATTGATTTCTAAAATACAATTTATAATATGCAATTAAATGTCACATATTCCTTGAAATATTTATATTTCTACTTGCAGTCTGCATGCCTGCGTAATTCTACGTCTGGAAGCATAGTTTCACGCTCGATTCCATAACGGAATCAGCAAACAATAGCCTCAAAATTGATTTATTTTTATTTAAAAAAATTATTATTATCCATATCATGCAAATTATATATGATATTATATTCTAAAGTTTTTCTTTTGAAATTTTTTCTCGTATCTCAACTCGTCTTCAACCATTATCTTTTTGTTATTTATATATATTATATACTACATTTTGTTAAATATTTTTTCTAAGCATAACAGACATCTTTTCATTATAATTTGTTTCTAAAAAGCAAGTGCTTCCTAAGCAAGCAGTGGTTAAACCCCTCGGTATCATGAACTTCTACTTGTAGGTATTATCATATTTACGAATAGGGTTAGGGAAAAAAGCCAAGATAAAACACAGAATACTTATCACAGTCCTCATTTTATTTATTCGCTTATACATTTTTGAAACAAAAGTAATAAAAACTATACATAATTTTTTCTACTGTGTATGACCTATGCATAATTTGTCTCCCAGGAAAGATCATTATTTGTGAAAAGACTACATAAAGTTTTATGTGGCAATTAGAAAATAATCGGGACAATGAAGCAGTCCTGTTAAATATACCCAATGTTGTGTGTCAATCTTCCCACGTAAAGCTAATTTTTTTGTAGGTACAGAGTACCCAGAAATCGGGGTACGGATTACTATTCGTTTATAAAACCAAACCAAAAAAGGCAAGGTTCTGCGCAGTTTTCCAAATCTTTTAATTTTAGAAGTTGAAGGAGGATCTAGAAAGAAAAATTTTGCAATTGTTGTTGGCAGAATTTTTTATTTTCCTCACGACTGTATCATCAAACTACAAGCCAATTTTGTTTTTCACTTCAGTGTAATTATGAGCGGTCGTTAGAACAGTCAATGATAAAAATGAAGATACACGATTCAAAGAGTAAAGTAGGTTAGTACCGCTTCTGATATAACATATTTCACTAACAATACCGAACTGATGAATAAGTCGTACATAATATGTATTGCAAATTTTTGTTCCGATTCTTCGGAATAAAAAGACAGGATGGGGCACTTTTGGATCAGGCCTTGAACAAGAGTTAACTAGGACTGGGCTAATGCTCAGTCAAATTCGGGATAGAGAAATAGACCAATCAATCGTCAATATGTTCAGATTTGACAAACATGTGTTTTCCTTTTAATGGGCCACCTTATTACCCATACATACCCTTTAATTTGATTATTAGAAAGTTTGGCCCAACAAAAGTAGGATTCTGACGCGGGTTTGCCGTAGAACTGATCATCTGTATGATCCTATCTGAATATTGAGTGCTTCACACGTTGGCAATGTTGTATTGGGTGCGTACTTCAACTCTTCCGTAGGTATTATTTATATCTCTGCCACGAACCATTAGTTGGTGCAATACACAGAACCAAACTTCACTTCTTGCTGATTGGTTGGCTTTTTGCATAGTTTTACATGGTTTATTAAATAAAGTTTTGAGAAATTAAACTGAACAAATTTATTTTAAACATTTTTTCGAAAATAATTTTCAAAAAGCTGTTCTTCAGAAAATTCTGAAATTTGGAAAGCCAAGAAATGTATCGGGTAGTATAAACAACGATTTGCCACTAACCAATGTTCGGCAAAGCGTTAGTAATTTCCGGAGTAATATATAATAAGAAGGTTAGTTTCACATATTATTTGGGATACAAATTCAGTTTATAGTATTAAAATGAATTGAATATGAAGCGCAACAAATAAAATTTTCCCCGACCCTTGGTCGGACAAAAAACGACGTTTGCGAGTTACGTTTCAGTACTAAATTAACTGAAAGCGTATTTAAATCAACATATTTATCAGAACAAAAATAACTTTTCGGAACTTCACTAGATGGCGAAAGTGATTAATTCCATAAATTGCCTAGCCGACCTTAGAGGACAAAACTGGTCGAACAAAGGATTTTCGTGGCCGAACATGCGCGATGTATTTACTTTCTTACAAAATATTTATTTGTACTCGGTAAGTTGTTTTCTCGAAGAAAATAATATATGAATAATAAACTAGAAAATATAAGCCATAATCTTTGGCACTTTTAAATACTGTACATTCAACAATTCTTTTAGCCAATACCGTTAAACGCGAAGTTAATCAAAAGTTGTCGACAACTAGTTCCACTACCCTATCATGCATGATTAGAATATTTTTATCCTTGAAAATATATTTTTGACGTTCTGGTACTTGGGTTATGATTAATGATATCATAAGCTCCAACGATAAAAAATCCACTTTGCAAATTCGCAAGACACAAAACGTCTGCGAATTTGCTTGTGATTGCTAAAAATAATCAGTTGGCATATTATAATTTGAATCCACTCTATGTCTCCGAAACTCGTGTGAAGGTATGTAAAATAACGGAATTCGACTTGATTAGCGAAACGTCTTATAAAGTTGCGTGAACTCAGACAGTGTCACTTGATATCCGTTGGTATCTCATATATTTGGCATTAGTCACCGTTTTATGTTTGTGATAGATTATTTCGGCCATGTCTTTTACCTCGAATCGATCGAAACGAAAGCCCAGATAAGCGCGATAGTGCTATCCACAGACGTGATGGTTTCAGTGGGCCACCACTTATTATCACACCTCTCACGAGGCTGTGCATTAGTTGCAACCAATATATTTGGATTGAAGTAGCGGAAATCGAACGTGACTCCTCTTGCTTAAGGCTGAACGTGCTGACACAAAATATGAATCGTAGTTGTTTAATCCGTAAAGTCCTGCAGAATTCACTTAGATGATCGTGGTTTTTTTCTACAGATGTTGTTACCTGGGTTGCAATTTGTAAATAGGCCATACGTAATAAAGAAGCAGTAATACAGGAGCTCCGTAGCGCCGCAGTGAACCGTCTTTTTGATGAATATGAAAACAGTTTCTCAGATTCTGCGTTCGAAGCCTTTTCTCCTGTGACGAAAGTACAGTTCCGAGAGCTGTTCACGTATTGTGATCCAGTTCTTCGACAAAATGGCTTTAGGTACCTAACGAAAAAAGATCTTCTGATGTTCTTGTGCAAGTTGAGACAAGCATTTTCTGATGAGCCTGGTTATTGCTACTGTCAGGAGATCTCTGATCATAAGATTCGTTCCAGAAAGCATAGGATTTGGTGCGATCACTAGGGCTGAATATATAGAGAGGCACGTTACTGAATTTGCCAACATACTATACAACCCAGATTCTGAGATTGTCCTTGTGGTTTTGATCATTGACAGCACTTACAGCTACATTGAAAAGAGTACATACTTTCTTTTTCTCCAACAGCCTACTGCGTTCACAAAGGACGTCATTTGGTCAAACCAGCACTACTTGTTGCACCTACTGGCTACATATTGACATTAAAGGGCCATACTTATCTGACTCCCAAAACAACGATGCTGCCATGCTTCTTAACGAATGCGAAAGGGACATTAAAGGAATGAGAGCATGATTACAGGAAGGTGATATTGTTGTTTTTGATTTGGGCTATAGGGATGCTAGACCGCTGTTGGAGCATCTGGGAATCCGATGGAAAATGCCATCAATTCTTGAGCGAGGGCAGCATCAACTGACTACTGAGTAAGCAAACGAATCAAGCCTGGTTACAAAAACAAGATGGATCGTGGAGGCTAGAAATGGTCATATTAAGTTTATTTTTAAATTCTTTGCGCAAGTCATTCGTACGCCTCATCTTCACCACCTTGGTGATTTTTATCGAATAGCTGGAGCAATAATCAATCGCTACCACCCTCTTGTGTACATGGAAGGGGCTGATGCAGATTTAGCTAGGCAGTTGCTGGAGAAAGCCCGCGAAGTAAATGTTGTTCAAGGGTTAGTGGAAGCAGAAAATCTGCATCTCATAGGTGGTGATATTCGATGGGTTCGATTGGAGTTTCATCACGTTCTTGACTTCCCGCACTTAACTTTGGACTTCCTCAAGGATCAGACTTGGGTGTCTATCAATTCAAGTTAGCTCCATCGTATAGCCAGGATAAGTTACAGAGGGAAGGAGAAGAGGTATTTCAGCTAGAAGTCTTAAGGGATCAAGCACGTTGATGAAATGGACGGTAACGAGAACGATCTCATTGAAGGATATTATTGCACATGCAAAACGGGAGTTCGTACTGTAGGCTCGTGTGCACATATTGCAAGCGTATTATGGTTCTTGGGATATGCACGGCCTCAAGAAAATGTTCGATATCCCTCAACGTCTCTCGATAACGCGATCCTTGATGCAGCAAATAGGTCTCAGGAACAGAACCCCGATGATGAGCCCGAAGATGTTGGAGACTGAAAGCAACAAATCACATCCCCTAACATTGTTTTCTACCTAATGATCTTCTGTTTCACATTTTATTTATTCTTGCTGGTGAACAGTATAAATGTCTTTTGTTCCCGTTTTATAATCTTTTGGATTCTTCTATATATTTTGTCTCTCTTTCAAGAAATTAGTATCCTAGAGAAACTAATTACTAAGATCACATCATGATCAGCAATGATATTAATTCAAGCTGCTTAACAAAAAAACAAACAAAAAACTCATTCAATGATCCATGTTCACATAATGAAATATTGTTCTTCTACGTTATGTTTTTTTTTGATTCTGATAAATAGCAAATATATATCTTCTGTTCCTGTGTTATAATTCCGTTTTATTGTTCTCCTATATTTTGTCTTTCTTTATGAAGATTACAATCCTACAGAAGCTGCTTACCAAGATCAGATTCTCATCTGCACTGATATTATTACCACTATACATTGTTTTTTATTGTTTCTTCCATATTCTATTTTTTTATGTTCAGTTATATGCATATTAATGATACTCCATTATACAAAATTACTTGCAAACGCGTTGCAATGGATTGAAGTCACCTTTGAATTATTTTTAATCATCTGAATGCAGTTCGCAATTACTTGAAATCATATCAAAATCACTTACAAATACATTAATTCACTCCTAAGCATTTGTCATTAATGCAGCCTCCTGCAATATTTTGCTTCCCCTTGTATTTAATTATTATTTATTATTATTATACCATTAAGCTAAATCCATTTTGGGGTAAACGTAACTCGTTCGGTTCTAGCCTAGTTGCAAGGGTAAGTTACAAGGGTAAGTAAAGGATGTGTAGGAGACGAGATAGATTTTAGATCAATCTAAGAAGTCGCGTGCTCATTCAAACAGGTAAAAATAAGTACCAAAATCTGACTTTTAAATCGTCATAGCGCAAAAACTGTTCATAATTTGAGTTTTTGCCATACGGATTTTTGTTATCAGGAGAGCATAAACTAAAAAACATCAAAAACTTTGAAAATTTCACCGGGACCTTTTTTACCATGTATTTGTTGCGGGATCCTTTCACAAAAATTGCATAAAAATTTGTAAAATTTTTATGAAAAAACAAAAACTATTTTAATCAGGTTCGAAATGGAAAATAGCTTTTTATGTTTTTATCGCACTTCTTTTCGGTACATTTTTTACTGCGGGCAGTTCGCTCTTGAATTGTGAAATTTAATCCTAACCTCAAAATCTTGAATAGCTGCTTCCGCATTTTACATCAGCAATGGAATTTGAAAACAAGAATTATAATCAATGTCATGCATCACAGGAATGATGTTAATGATTATATTAATAGCAATTAATAGCAAACCTACAACAGCCATACCACGCAGAAAAAACCAGTTCTCGTCAGATCACTGAAGTTAAGCAGCATAGGGCGCGGTTAGTACTTGGATGGGTGACCATTCGAGAAAACTGAGTGCTGTTGGCACATCGTGGGTGTGGTGAGCCCACACTTGTAGTTATTTACTACAAGAAACTAACCTAGAAACACTACTCGAATCGGGTAGTGTCACGCCTACCCTGAAAGGGAAATGGCTTAATGGTATACAATAGCAAATAATAACTGAAACATTTACTTGTAAGTAAAAATACACTAACGTTATACTAACTGCCTCACAAGCAGAAAAGTACCATTCAACTTCTTGCACTTCACCTTTAACACAAAAACAGCTTCATAAAATGTATAAGCTTCTAATGTTTTATATGCTCTTGAATACAGCGCATGCAGATCACAATTTTCAACTTTGTCAATTTTTTTTATGTATCGGGTCTTCATATCTCCCGACGATTCTGCCAAATACTAACTCTGCATTTAGAAAAAACAAAAACAATTCTAAGAACCTGCAGAAACATGTGCAAACTATAAGGGTGCACGGGCACTGTTATTCTCCAAAAGGTCGATTAGAGGGCGTGATGTCACAAGTGAGAATGATCTATTAGGGATGCATAGTAGACTGCATGGCACATACGGATGCGTAGTATAGTTATCTCGTGCATAGGACTGCGCAGAAGACTTATGCAGTACGTAGAGCTGCGCAGTAAAGTCCTGCAACACTTAGGGGTGTGCCGTAGTCTTCCGCGGAAATTCATATCCGTAATACAGTTCCATGTTGCACAGGATTGCGCAGTACAATATGAAGTATATAGAGCTGCGCTGAGGAGTTCTACGGCACTTAGTGGCGCGTGGTAGAGTTATATGGTACAAGCAAATGCTCAGTGCACCTATGTAATACGTAGGGTTGCGCAGAAAGCTTTGACTATGAAATTAAGTTGTACAAGACTCAAGGGCTGCGCAGAGTAGTTTTACGACACTTAGTAGTGCATAGTAGACTTTTATGGCACATGAGGATGCGCAGTATACTTATATAGTACGTAGGGTTGCGCTGAAAACTTTCAAAGTACATAGGGCTGCGCAGTCAAATTGTACGATAATGATGGGTGCAATGACGACTTCTGTGGTACATAAGGTTGCGCAGTACACAGTATACTGAGGGTTACGCAGTAGGATCTACTGAAACATAAAGGTGCGAAGCACAGTTCCGTGTTACTGGGGATGCGTAGTAGAGTTATTCAGTACATACAGCTGCGCCTTGCATATCTAGGCAACTAGGGATGTACAGTAGACTTACAAGGCACATAAGCGTGCGCAGTACATGTCCGTGGGAGTGTGCAGTACAGATCCGTGATAATTGTTCATAAGTGTTTCAGTACTGCACTGCGCAGCCAAATGTGCTAAAGCACTATACTGTGCAGCCCAATAATCAAGGATTTATAGTGAACACTCTTATGTACCTCATAAGTCTACTGCGCATCAATGGGTATCGTAGAATTGCACTGCGTAGTAACACGTGCTGCAAAAAACCCTTACTGCGCAGTCATGATATCATAGACATATACTGCGCAGCCTTGTGTGCCTTATAAGTCTAATATGAATCAGTAAGTGTCGTAGAACTGCACAGCGCATACGCATGTACTGAAAAACTCTACTATAAGTAACTTCAGTACCACTCATCTGTACTTTGCATCTTTATGTATCGTAGACCTGTAGAGCGCACCCTCATGTGCCTTATAAGTCTACTGTGCATCAGTAGGTGTCGTAAAACTGCAATAAACAGATGCATGCGCTAAAAAAATTCTACTGCGCAGTGCCAGTACCATTGACCTATATTGTGCACCCTCATATGCCTTAACAGGCTACTGCGCAACCCTAAGTGCCGAGCTCTGTTCCATGTTCATACTCTTTTCAGTATTTTTTACAATAACCGTGATTGAATGACATTTCAAAATATTGAGAAAAAATGGCTGAAAATATCAAGGAAATAAAGGGATTTCTCAAGATTATTAGCTTACATGAAATATAAAAATATTACAAGTGACCACACGAGTTTACACGGGATCACATGTAAGTGTGTACACCAGGGGTCCATTACGTAACTTTCTCAATTTACTTCTCCTTCACTTTCACTGGAGAATAATTCATGAAAAGTATAGATACACAATTAAATCAATCGAAAGTGCCAGTGAACGTGAAGTACAAGTGGGGTGAGAAAGTTACGTAATCGACACACAGATTACAACACTCGATAAGCCCGTCGGCATCATGCACTTTAAACATTTATTATTATATGTATTTGCCTATACCCGTGCAGAAATCGCCATATATATTACCGATTACCGACTAGGGCCTGATCTGATGTGTACTATCTGGCCCCGATAGGAAGAATTCTGTGGCCCTGACTCGTACCAGACCGGGCTATGTACTGTGACGTCATATAACCGCTTCGCAGCGCCATCTCAAGCCATATGCGCTAGATGTAATATAACTACAAACATAACCTTAATTTTTGTTTTCCTTCGTGCTGTTGTGTTGCAAATGTGCTGGGAGTGTTCGACCGTATATTATATTCTTAACACATTAATAATAAATGCAAAAATTAAGAAGCCAACCACGAGTTCGCAAACATCGTGCTATCAGCAAAATTCCGTTCGAGATAAATTCAATGCAACCGAAGAGGAAGTGCTGTCCCACATGAGCACCGTCTTCTGGAATGCAAAAGACTGGGACGGTAATCGGAAGCAAAGGTCAAAGTAACAATTTTCAATTACTAAGTTCCATCATTAAAATTTTAAATGTTCAGAAAAAAATACATTTTATGTGAATCTTAAACGTTTCAAAATGTTCTAAAACACCTTAAAACCAAACCTTACACGAAAGTTTGCAAAAATTTGTTATTAAAAAATTGTCAAAGTTCACGATCAAATTTTTAAGTTCCGTCATTAAAATTTTAAATGTTCAGAAAAAATTAAATTTTATGTCAATCTTAAACGTTGTAAAATGGTCTAAAACACCTTAAAACCAAACCTTACACGAAAGTTTGAAAAAATTTGTTATTAAAAAATTGTCAAAGTTGACGATCTCATTTCTAAGTTCAGTCATTAAAAATTTTAAATGTTCAGAAAAAATTACATTTTATGTCAATCTTAAACGTTGTAAAATGGTCTAAAACACCTTAAAACCAAACCTTATATGAAAGTTTGAAAAAATTTGTTATTAAAAAATTGTCAAAGTTCACGATCAAATTTTTAAGTTCCGTCATTAAAATTTTAAATGTTCAGAAAAAATTACATTTTATGTAAATCTTAAATATTGTAAAATGGTCTAAAAAACACCTTAAAACCAAACCTTACACGAAAGTTTGAAAAAATTTGTTATTAAAAAATTGTCAAAGTTCACGATCTCATTTCTAAGTTCCGTCATTAAAAATTTTAAATGTTCATAAAAAATTACATTTCCTGTCATTGTAGAAAGTTGTAAAGTAGTCTAAAATGCGAAAAAACGAAATATAACACGAAGAAAAATTGTAATCGATTTAAATTATTTATTTAAAAATTATTTCATTGATATTCTTGTTAACAGTTCGTATATTTTACATTTACATACCGTCGTATAATAATAAATATTTAATTAGAAAAAGAGAGTTTAAAATTTGGTGTTTTAACTTTTTTGAGCTGTAGCTTATGAGGATGGCTTTTTCATCGGGTTTTCAACTCGTAGGTTTAGCGCAATGGTCAAGACTCTCGACTGCTAGGTGATAGATTTAGGTATAGATGTAGGTTCGATACCCCGTAGCGTTAGAAATTTTATTTGTAATATAATATTTAAAAATGTAATATATGTATTCACTCTACACAGGACCATTAATATTCAAAGTCAAAATACTCGCAATCAATTAATATTTATTTTTTAAATACCTTTTTTGTCATGTCGTTACTATAGCCAGAATTGGCCGCCAAGTGCATACCGGATTTATCATTCCAGCAGCGGTACGATATTGGCAGTCGATCATCGGCAATATTTTTGCCGATACTGGGCTAGTGCTGGGCCGTATCTAACTTCGCACTTGGGTTGTGTTATAATTATTTTAAAGGATTTTCATTCCTGATAAAAAAGTCAATAATGTGGCTAGACTCGGGTAATTAATAGGGGCCAGACCGGGGGCAGATCCGGCGTTTGATCGGGCCCATAGACATGGCTCCACTGTGGCTACGTGTTTCATGATGAGTCTGGCCCTGACTCGATTTCCACATCTGGGCCCGATATGAACGAGTCTGGGCCCGGTCGGGGCCACAGCGAAATTTCTGCACGGGTAGGATTAGGGAAGACCATTATTATCAAATACAGAATAATAATCACGGTCCTCATTTTCTTCAAATAAAGTTAAAAAGAAAATGGAGAAAATTGGTTATTATTTATCAACAAATTAATGAGCATATATTCTTTTTTGAGGATCAACTAGACTCAGATATTGTATATCATAAAAACTTGATCGCAATATATGATAGGAAATAAGGATATCTAATTGAAACTTATTAAATGAAGTTAACAATTTTTAATATCACCACTACGTAGCGCGTCCTCAGGTTGCGGATAGAGGAACGGCCCGTAAGGCTGAACAGCCCCCAAGGTTAACTGCGAATACAAGAATAAGCAGTCGCGGACAGCCGATAGGAGCCAGTCGTGGGTGTGGTGAATCTAGCACTGGTAAAAAATAGGTACACGACAACCATGGCTTGGGGGGACCCACCCATTCGCGTTCTCACACAATGGGTGGGTTCTGGCAGGCCGAGGTGCAGCGTGTACCCACCTAGAAACTCTACCCGAACCAAAACTAAAAATCTTGTAAGGGAAAAATCCTGCTGCCCATTGGACACTGCAGCGATGACACTGCCCACAAGGGATGTGTGGAATGATTCGCCTGCATAGGGCCAAAGGGGTATTGATGCCAGTAGGCGCGCTGCCTTGCAGGGGGACGTTAGGGTACGAGGATGAAACTGTAATGTGTCTGACGACAAGTTGACATGGTCCTTGTCAGAGTCGGAAAGCTCCCATACTTAGACCTAGGGAGGTATGGGGGTTATCACTCCTGGGACAGTGGACTCACCTACGATCGGAATAGGATCCTAACGTGCGGATTATCTTGAAACTACCATGGCTAACTTGCAAAAACAAAAAACTACAGTTAGAGATCTAAGGGTGGGAACTCTAAACGCGCGTAGTCTAAAAACTGTCCGATTTAGCGAACTCATTAAGATAGCAATTGAATACAAAACTGACGTAATAGCACTTCAAGAAACCTGCTGGTCGGGCGATTTCGCGTCAATTTCTAGGGATAACTATACTTTGCACTGGGGAGGAGCTAAGGGACAAATACTGGGGACTGGTTTTCTTATTAATAAACGAATTTCGCAAGCACTTATCGACATGCAATTCATTAACGACCGGTTATCATACATTGTACTAAAGGGTAATTTCAGCAAACACGTATTAATCAATGTGCACTGCCCCACCGAGGACAAAGACGAAGACACTAAAGATCTTTTCTATGAAACAATCGAGCAGGTTTTTGACAAGTTCTCAACGTTTGACGCAAAAATAGTATTGGGGGATTTCAACGCGAAAATTGGAAAAGAACCAATGTATAGGCCTACAATAGGATCAGAAAGTTTGCATGACGTCAGTAATGATAATGGAACCAGAGTAATAAACTTTGCAGCTTCAAAGAACCTCGTTGTCAAAAGCACATATTTCAAGCATAAAAATATACATAAGGCCACCTGGACATCACCAGATGGTAATACTCACAATCAGATTGATCACGTTCTAATAGACAGAAGACGTCATACAAACATTCTCGATATAAGATCGTATAGGGGAGCGGATTTAAATTCAGACCATTTTCTCGTGATAGTAAAACTAAGATCTAGGCTAGCGTTAAGTAAGAAAACAAGCCGCACAGAGCCAACAGTTCGTTTCAATATAGATAAGTTCAAAACAGCAACAGAAACATTAAATTACCAAGTTGAGATTTCTAATAGTTTCGACGCTCTCCAAGAACAGAGAGACGATAACAATAATCACGAGGAGGACCCGGAAACCCTGTGGAGCAATACGAAAAAGGCGATAAAGGCAGCCGCGAAACTTACGATAGGTTTTAAGAAAGTAACCAAAAGCAAACCATGGTTTGACGAAGAGTGCAAACTCTGGTTTGAGAAACGTCGGAAGGCCAGACTAAGTAGTTTACAAAATAAGTGCGATCAAACACATAAGAAATATCTCGAGATTAGCAAAAGTACAAATAGGCTCTATAGATCCAAGAAAAGGGAGTGGGAAAAGAATAAAATACTAGCAATAGAAGCGCATAATAAACAAAATAACCCGCGTGAGATGTACAGGGGAATCAATTTTATAAAGAAAGGCTTTCAAAGTAGAACGGAAGTAATGAGGGACGAAAATGGCAATCTAGTAGCCGATGCGACAGAGAGACTGAATTTATGGAAAGATTATTTCGATAAACTATTAAATGTACGCGAAGCCCCCGTTGAAGGTAATCTCGGCGAAATCCACACTGCTGATCTATTAATTAACGATCCTACTGATATAGAAATAGAAATGGCCATAAAGAAGTTGAAAAATAACAAAGCCGCGGGCATTGATGACCTACCGTCAGAACTGATAAAAAATGGAGGCCCTTGCCTCACAAGGCAGATTTGTAAATTGATACGCGCAGTTTGGAAAACAGAACGCATGCCGGAAGAATGGAATACCTCTATCATTATTCCCATCTTTAAAAAAGGCGATAAAACTAACTGTAACAACTATCGGGGAATTTCACTTGTGCCTTCGTGCTACAAGATCCTGTCTAATGTTATCCTAAGTAGACTAACTCCTTTTGCCGAGGAAATCATTGGGGATTACCAGTGTGGATTCCGCCGAAACCGATCTACAAGCGATCAAATGTTTACAATTAGACAACTGTTAGAAAAGAAATGGGAATTTAAAGAAGCAGTACATCAGCTATTTATCGATTTTAAAAAAGCTTACGACTCTATTATACGCGCGCGAATGTACTGGATCCTAGAGTTCTTGGGTGTGCCAAGAAAATTGGTTAGACTTATCGAAATTTGCTTAAGCGGCAGTAAGGGTAGAATACGCGTAAACGGTAGTTTATCTGAAGAGTTTTCGATCCGCGATGGCCTGAAACAGGGCGATGCACTTTCGTGCGTCCTTTTTAACTTAGTTTTAGAATACGTGGTTAGGCAAGTGCAGGCGAATCCGACCGGTGCTACCCTCAATGGGGTAATACAAATTCTTGGATATGCGGATGATCTCGACGTACTAGGGGATGATAAAGAAACGGTAGCTAAAAATGCAGAAATCTTGATCGCAAAAGCCAAAGAGATTGGCTTGGAAGTTAGCGAATCGAAGACAAAATATATGACCGTCGTCAGGTCCGGACAAAGTAATCAAGACGGGGATCTAATGGCCGGAAATATGAAATTCGAAAGGGTTAACGAGTTTAAATACCTAGGGTCTATTATAACTAGCGAAAATAAGATTAAAACGGAAATCAATGCGCGGCTACACGCTGGCAATGGGTGCTATTATGCAGCAAACACGCTACTAAAATCGCGATCGCTATCTAGAAACATCAAAGTAAGAATTTACAAAACGATAATAATGCCGGTCGTCATGTACGGGTGTGAAACGTGGGCGCTGACGAAAGGAGAAGAGAATAGGTTTAGAGTTTTCGAGAATAAAGTACTTAGAAAAATCTATGGTCCAAAAAGGGACGAAGAGACCGGCGAGTGGAGAAAACTGCATAATGATGAGCTGCACGCTCTCTACGGGTCAGCAAATATTAATAGAGTAATGAAAGCGCGTAAATTAAGATGGGCGGGGCATGTAGCAAGAATGGGCAATGAAAGAACAGTGGCGCAAGTTTTAAGAGGGAGACCGACTGGTAAGAGACCCCTAGGCAGACCGAGAAACAGATGGGAGAAAAATGTAAGGGATGATCTAAAAGAACTAGGACATGATTACTTAAACTGGATGGAGAATGCACAAGATAGAGATGTGTGGCGGTCTCGGGTAGATGAGGCAATGAACTTTCGAGTTCGAACTGCTAATCTATAATATAATAATAAACAAATTTAAAAAACAAATTAGCTTTTCAGCTATTTATGAACAGATGAGATTTCGTTTTGGTTCGAATGGAGTAAAAATAACTTTTAATAACAATTATCGACAATACCACTTTATAGACACGTAAAAAATTAATTTTCGACACTAGTTTAATAAAAAATACCTAGTTTACCTGTTTCAAAATTTATATACATATATAAAAGATTCTAGTTTTCGTAAAATAACTTCATTTTGATGCACCTATGGTTATAGTTGCCACTAAATTAACTAATGAGTAATACATTTTCAGCATACATGTAATAAACGTAGCTCCAGCTCGTACTGCACCGAAATTATGGTCTTTTGAATATGGCCTTTTTTAATGAAATTTTTTTAAATATCAATTTTTTCAAGTAATATGACTAAAATTATGTCCTGAAAATTACCATCGTCATGGAATTTTGTTCCACATGATTTCTTTTAATTTCTCGTTTCTGGAGGATAAGACATTTATAAGAGTGCACATTTTTATTTTACGACTTGGATTCAGTTTTTTTGCTTTTAATCAATGCATTTAGGATGTCTTTGCTCTCTCGTTAATAAAAGTTGTCAGTGCATATAATTAGGTTTATTAAGTCTTGATTTGCCTCAGACACACGCTACCAAATATGATAAGAACATTTTTCATGCCTCATCATCCAGAAACGTGAAATTAAAAAAAAAAAAAAAAACATTTTCATAAACATTCCATAGAAAGGGTAATTTTCAGCAGGTCATCATTTTGGTCCTATATTAGAGCTAGACTTTTTTTTCAGATTGGCTCAAAATTGAGTGATTTTTAATTAATTGGGTAACAACTTCACACCCCCATTTCTCAGAAAATGAGTTAGTTTATAAACCGAAAGATTTTATTTAAAAAATTGATGATTATCAAATATTATATATAATAATTATATAAATATATATAATTATTATTATATAAATATTAAGATCATTTACGTGATTTAATTCTCGACATCAGCCGATGGTAATATCATGGCAAAGGGGATAGAAAAACGGGCTTAATATCCAGCACTCCTTATCGAGCTCAGCAGGCTGTGCTAATGCTACAAAGTCCATATTGTAGTTTTGATATTCGGCTGCCTTGGAGGTATGAAAGATTCATTTCTCAGCCTCCTTCAGGGATCACTAAATCTGTTCCATCGAGGCTGTTCCTCATACCATTCTACAAAAATTGGTAGGTCTAAAAATGTATCCACAGGTGAAAGCTTCACCTCCAACTGTCCCGTCTGACGCGGAAGTTCATCCGTGGCTAGAGACCGGACTTCAAGGAAAAGTGTTGTACGATGTTATATCGCGCAAATTTCCCACTCTTGCTTACCTTCTACGACAGGAGGAGCAGGACGGGATTGTTTGCTTTAAAGAACCATGATCGTGGCTTCTGAAACCTAAAACTTTTCAAATAAAGTATAAAGAACAAAAAAAATAATGTTATAAATAATAATAAATAATGTTAATAATTAATACCAGAAATTAATAATAATAAATAAGGTATAATGTAAATTAAGTGGAAATACAACTTCAGGATGAAGTTTGCTGCGAAGTATCCTTACATACAGGAAGTTTGAGTGTAAAAGTTAATCAGCAAGATGAAGGACATCAGAATTAGTCTTCTTATCTCAGAAGAAGGAGCAATGGAGATTAAAAAGCATATTGATCTAGCACGAAAAAACGTCGACAATGAACATCAGTTATAGAAAGCCGCATCACACGATCAATCAGCGGCAATTGATGTTCTTGCTAAACCTGATGATGATCCAGTCCCACCACATCCTCCAGAGGCAGACGGCCTAATTTAACCAGAGGCAGAAGCAGAGGTTCAACAACCAAGAAGGTGATCAAAATGGATATGCCATATAAACAGATGTTATGCACATCTATTTCTTGGCCACAAGAATAAATGAGCAGAATCTAGCAGACCAAAAACGCTTCATATCTGTATATAGATTGCTTTCGGCTGTTAAAATAGCTTCCATCAAATTGGAAATAGGATAGCAGCTTCCTATTGATGAACTTCCTTCAGAAGATATGGGAAACGAAGACGTGATTGTAGTTGAAGGCATAGATGCTAATAACAACGTAGATCAAGTACCGGATCTAGTAGAATCCCAGAATAACTACAGCATCTTGAAAGGAATTTTGCTCGTCCTTCACCAGAGTTCAGAAATGTAGAACCAACACAAAGTCATTCTCTGCGAAAGATGAACATCACGAAGGATCTGCGTGCTTTACTAGAACACCTGAACAGCAAGGTTTCACGCATGTACTTGATCGCAGTACTAACTGCGATAGAGGTGCAAACTCTTGTGCATTGTTCAGCTGTGGCAGCCGTTAGAACGTTGGGCCTCAGAACTAGGCCTAAAAATGCAGTCATGACCCCAGGAAGGGATCAAGATCCACCGTGAAAAATCAGGTTGAATATGAATATCAGCAAAGTAAGGTGCAAATTTGGTTCATTGACTCAATTTAAGGAAGAAAATGAAACCAGAAGGCTGATACACCATGTTACTGAAAATCATCATACCTTGGTACATCGAGACATTGACACCAGCAATATTGAATGTCATTATAGATTCCCAACGACAGAGACCTGATTTTCTTACTGCTAGACTACGTTGGTACAAGAAAAATAGTGCGAGAAGGCAGCAAAATCGAACATTTCAGGCAGATGGAAGTAGTTTCTACTGTTTACTGAGTATAAAGCAAAATATCCAGCAAGACACCAAAGTCCCTCATTTGGAAGACATGAAAATTTAGGCGCTGATTATATCTTATATTAGGATGTCAATATCCAGACGGATCATTATATCCTAGTTAATCGACCCGACATGACATCGTGATGCGAGAGAAAAAGGTGGAGAAGTCTTCCTTATCGACATTGCTTATCCACTTAAGCGGAATTTTCAGGCAACCTATACAACCAAGATCCATAAGTATAGCAAGCTGAAGCATGAAGTGAAGACAATATGACACGAGGAAGCAAGCGACTGAAAACCTATGGAGTGGCAGACGGTAGCTCTAAGAAAGCATCCAAAGGCGACCGTTGTCACCTTCAACGCTCGCAACCGCTGTGTAAGGATGACAGCGGTAAAAGACGAACTTCAAACTACACCATGCTCCTAATTTTGTATCTACAACATCATCGCAAAAGATTTCAAAGATCATCGCAAATAATTTCAAACATCATATTAAATTGATTCATAATATCCTCATCTTATTAGGCACTTGACTTAGTCCGTGGCTGATGACGAAAAACTGGGTTCTCCCGAAAACAAATTAAAAAAAAAAATGATAGACTGATTCGAAACTCTGAAGTCAATATCAAATGAATCGTGAAAAAAATAAAAGGTGTATTTAGATTGTAAATATGATTAATTATATTTACCAACAGGTTTCGGAAAAATAGCCAAAATAGAACACAGAATACTATTCACGGTCCCCATTTCCATGAAGTAAAGGATATTTAATTATCAAGAATTTTGATGAGAGCAGTTTAACGAATAAATATTCTTCCAATTTTTCCAGGTATATACTAATTGCTGCCTCATTCGTGCTTCTAAATTATTAGTATTGAATCAAGCGCTTGGTCCCACATTAAAGTCGCGAAAATATTTCGGATTTATGGAATTATTATGTAAAAATGAGAGAAACCAAAATTGCCTATTACGACCTCATGAAAAGATTAATGTTCGGTAGAAAACAGGACAACACTTTATTTTTCGATGAAAAAAGTGCTTTTAGTTATATATTCGGTGAGTCATTGCTTATTAGGATATCTTAAATCTCTAGAAATATTGCGTAAAATAAAGTATGAAAATGAATTTGTTATACCTATTTGTATTTGTATTTATTTGTCAACGTTCGGTTCTGTTACAAAATTTAATTTCTAGGTTCGAAAACGAATATGCACGTTTAGTTTTTTCCAATATCAGTATTCTTCCTCAAGTCGAAAATTTAAAAATAATTCTCATCTGACTCCTTTGGACAAATGTCTTGACTCAGAAATGAAAAATTTTCGTTATAAATCAATGTATTTAAAATTCATAAAAACTAATTTTAGAATATAATGACATCGTTTTAAAATCATGTTTGAGTTTATCTGGTAAAACCTTGTTAGCTGTACGTTAGGTAATATTTCGAAAATCACGTTTTTAACTCTTCTTTTATCAACGGCTGCAATTGCGAATTTGTTTCCTCCTCATTAATGTGTAAAATCGTAAAATTATACGTGATTGTAAAGTTTTTATAATTATAGGAATAAAATTATGGCCTGCATTTGACTTTTTGTTAAGCGTTTTTTTTTATTTCGGCATTCCTTCAATTTTGAATAAATATCTTCCAAACGTACAGAAACTTCGAACTTTCGTGAGGTTATATTCCATAAGTTTGAATGAAATATCTCATAAATTTACTGAAATTTTCCACTGTTAGTGTTGGAAGTAATTTATGTTACAGACAATAAAGCGATTTTTTGTTATTTTGGTACGAACTTTAAAAAGTGGAGAAAACTTATATTTTTCCTGGATTGAAAGATATTTTTCTTATTGGTAAAGCTTTGTTTATTGATGGAAAGGGTTCTCAAAGTTAGTATTTACACCTATAAATATCCAACAAAAGCTACGCAGCAAGAAAAAAAATTCCTATACGTCGTTATAAAATATTTCTGAATCATTGTACTTTTTATGTGCAATCAGTAGATGCTAATGTTGTAAATTATTTCTACAACTACTTAAATATATATGTAGACCATTATTTTTAAAGTGCACTTACTAAAAACTTCAAATTTCTTCGATTTGTCTGAAACATTCACAAAGTGTAGTTTATGAGACAAATATTTACCAAGAGGGAATGGATGAAATGTTTTACTTTTGTGTGGATACACTGCCTGTTTTGGCTATTTTTAGCTCTTTTAATGAAAAAATAATTTTATTTACTTTAGTTTTGAAAGGATTTTTAACGTTATTTTAATCGATTGTTTCGAAATAATAATCATTAATTTTTTTATTGAAAGATTTAAAAATAGCCAAAGGTAGTTTATACATCCGACAGTAAAAAATGTCACGCCATTCCCGTTCATCCCAGTAAATATTTCTCAAAGTGGCAAATATTTTTCTCATAAACTACCATCCGATAGGACTACAATTTGAAAAAATTGTAGTCTCTTTTTTCTTAACTTTAGTAGCAACTTACGATGTATAGGGATTTTTTCATTGCTTCATAGTGTTCGGAAGCTAATTCTAATTGTAAATAATAACTTGTAGTACCCTTGTTGCCCATTACATGGAAAAAAATTTGTCTAGAAAAAATTATAGAAATAGTCATAGAATCTTAAATGACTTTCAAAAGAAAATTTCAAACTTCTTAATAATAGATGCAAACGAGTCTTATTATACTCGATAAGAGTCTGGTGAAAAAAATTGTTGTGTTTAATATACAAAATTTAAGTAGGAAACCAAATGCAGTCCACGATGAATTGCAGAAAAGTTGTCAATATTTTTAGTTCGTTTAAAAAAATATTGATGAATTCCTTAAGTGCAAAATTGTGCACTGATATTGCACGAAGTCCCAGAGAGTCCGGGAAAATTCATCCTCGCAGTTGACACGGCACAATAAAGATGAAAAACACACGCTCCCAATGAATTCGTTCTATATATTTTTGAGGATTATTCAAACGTTTTCTTTTATTCGAGTAATGTTAAAATGAAAAACTTGTGCAAAATTAGTTCCTTTATTCATTCATTTGTGACTGATATATTTTACAATCCATTGCGAGAAAATAAAAATGACTAATCATTCATAAAACTAATAATATAGTTGAAAAAAAAGTTTTGTTATACTTTACTATTTATCTTCTGACATAATATAATATGAATGAAATTATTTTTCCAGTTTTTCATAATATAATACATACGCCAAGTGTCAATTCTTGTCGTTTCGAGACTCCCTGAATCAGAAACAATGGTTTTTACTAACATGTCTGTCTCTGCCCATCTGTAGTCTGACGGCACGAAAACTTTCGCAGAAATTTTCCAATTAGTATTTCATTTCCCACGCTTTTTTGTGCTATTTTTTTGCTATTTTTCCACAAAATCACGCCAGTAACAATAAATTGCCAATGAAAAAATTATTAGTTTCAGAAAGCTCTACGAAATTACTTTCAACTGTTTTTTAATAGGGATAATATTTCTGCTCCAACCGTGGAAAATTCTATAAGGAAATAAAAAAGTCTGATTTTTACTACCTTAAGCGAATGCGAAGTGCAAGGCACATGATGAGAAATTTTAGTGCAGATTTTGAGTTGTTGGAAGAAGATCTGGGGTAAAATGAAAATCAATTTAATTGATCAATCATTCAGTTATTCTTTTCTTTCCGAAGGTATTCGCAATAATAATGCAACCTTAATTAAAAATAGTGGTCACTATTTTTATAAAGAAGTGTACCAAAATAGCGTGTTAACATCTAGATTAAAAAAAATTCTTTTAGTATTGTAAAGAAGGGCCAACCTACTGTGAGCATAGCTCATGTATACTCTTAAGTTTAATTAATGCTCCACATGGGCGCCAATTAAGTATGCCGGATTGAATGACATTAAAAACTGACGATTTATAGGATCTTTATGCGATATTGGTACAATCACATTGGCCACCTCGTCTTCTACGCGTACTTTCACTCTTGTATAGGAATTAGGAAGATTCGCTCTTGGAACCATTAATGGACAAAATTCTTTAAATGCGATTATTTCAATGATGTACTCGTGATGTTTGTCTCTTACTACATTGTGAAAGCCTTCTCCTAAAAGGAAAATTCGAGGTCGATACAGAAAACTTACGTAATGATGAACACTATGTTTAATGGGAGAAGGATGAATTGCAACTTTACTAAATGGCCAAATTAGTTCTGCGAAAAGAAAGTATAAGTAGAAAATTAATCACTGTATTAACTTCTAAATTAATTACATAAATCACGTTACATTAGCAGACCGCAGAGAAGGGATGCGGCCAGACTAGGGTGGACTAGGGTGGCTCTTATTTTCAAAGATTGAATTTTCTTCACGCTACCCCCCAGTTTGGTTCCATTTTACGTAGAAATAATTTCTGCAAAAGTTGAGGTTAATCAGACTAAGGGAAAGGGTGCCCCTGGGCCCTTGAACATAAAAAAGCCATATAACTGAAGAAAAAACAAATTTTATTTATTTATTTTGCAAAATTTTAATTATGTAAAAAAAGCTTTATACAGGCGTTGTAGATCTATTCAAAATACTATCTATTCAAAATTTTCCGAGAAAAATTCGAAAATCATTTGTTTTTACTACAAATCTTAACACTTAGACAATGACTCTTTTTTATAACCTGGGAACTTTCGGCGATATTCACTCACAATCTGAAGCACATACTGTTTCTGTTGTTCGTTTTTCGTAAATAATGTGTTGTATACTTCCATAAGCTTAACGCCTTTCTAAGCCGAATCATTCACAACTTTCAATTATTTACTTACCAACTCCAGTCCCTTAACAAAACTTTTTGATTACAGTCGCCTTTTCTCCCCGTATTTTTTCTCTTGCACTGTGAATGAATGACCTGTTGATGACAAAATCCTGGACATTATGACCTAGTGCCTCGGTAGTTGCGATTAGAACATGAACTACATTCCTGTCACTGACTTAACATTTATCTGAGGCCGCAGCAAGCTTAGGAGTCACTAGTGTACGGCTCCTTCTCGCCCGCTTTGCTTTTGAGAATGAAAATTCTAATTCTGTATCTTCTGAGACAGGAGGTTCTACCACAATATTATCAGTGGATTTTCCAGCAATTGATACATTTTTATCTGTACCTGATTCCAAACTGCTGTTGCTTGTAAATGACATCAATTCGACAGTTTCATCTTTAAACGAAAAAGAAGACATTTATTGATGCAAAATTAAATTTAAAAACTGAAATGTAAAAATAATTAGGAGATAATTAGCATGATTGCAATTTTTTTATACATTACTCACTTAGTCGTTCAATTTCAAGATTGCTTCGCTCCTTTCTGATCAACGCTGTCTCTTCTCGTTCTGCAACTTTTCTTACTCTTAGAAGTTCCTTGTAATCGATCCGGAACATAAATCCTTGTCGACCCTTTAAACTTTGATTTATTAAAAACTGCTTATCTTCGTCCATAGAAATATTTTCCAAAGCGTTCGCATGTGCAATGTCGAAAAGATCCTCGAGCTTCGATTTGAAATTTGTTTCTTTTTTCTTATGAGTCTCCGATTTTCTCCCAGCGTGTTTTTGCAGTTGTCTCCATTCTTGGTACAAACATTCTAATTTTGGGATGCAGTTTCTCACTTCCTGAGTTGGAATGCGTGCTTTTTCCCAAAAAACAATAACCTCCTGCAATGCTAGTCTGGCACTTTCGCGTAAAGTTAACTTCACAATACGAAGATTGAAAAATAATACACTTAAAACGTCTTTATTTGATGGAAATTTATTTCCAGATATTTTATACCAGTATTATCCAAGAAAATAAATTTTCTCACGTAATAGATGGGCAGAGGACATTGTGACATAAAAATTGGTTTTGACTCGTCCGATATCCGAGAGGGAACTGCGTCAGGTATGTCTCTGAGTATCTGGATCTGCTCACTACAACTACTATATTATTACTATACTACAATACTACATTACTATATACGTATGGGGTACATTGGTACCCTCTTGCCAGGTAGGCACACACCAGGTAGCGCTTGGACAAGAACGCTCAGGAAACAGGGAAGACACAGATAGACTAAAAGAAAAAGAGGGCTACGTGCTTTATCGAAGCCCCTAGACTATCCTCTACTCGAGTACTTGGAGCTTTCTTCGTAGCATACTTTTTCGCATTTTTCTCGAAAGCAGTTAGTCTTATGAGAAAAAGTCATGGACAATAATATGTGCACTTTGAATAGATCTACAACTTTTGTATAGAGCTTTTTCATATAATTAAAATTTTACAAAATAAACAAATAAAATTGGTTTATTCTTCAATTAAATAGAATGGAACCAAACTGTAGCGCTAAAAAAAATCCCAAACAAATTTTTGCCAAGAGTAAATAAGAGCCACCTTAATGGTGGACCGAGCGATCCCTCTGAGGTCTTTAGTTAGATGCACAGATTCGAGGCACTGGTCTGGTGTGTTGTTTAAGTGTAAGTGTATGTGTGTGTGTGTGTTCATTACTCGAAGACGTCCAGCGACCACCGAGCGGAGTTCCCTGGGGAGTAGGGTGGGTCGAAAAAATTAATTTTTTGAATTCCAAATATCCACCGCGCCAAAAAGTTTTTATATGCTACAAGTAGTTTATCCCGAAAATTTGAGTCCGATAAAAAAAATAGTTCAGCTATCGCAAGCATATTCGAGTTTTAAATAGCGAACAGCGCAAAATTTACTTTATACATGAGCCATTTATGAATTTGGATGATATTTGCCCACTAAAATTTGTAGTCTATATTACTGCCAATATATTCTGCATGATGAAGGTGAAAAATTAAATTTTAAAAACTGCATAATTTCACTATAACTGCCCCAAAGTGTCGAAACTTGACGTTTTTCTTCATTTTAAACCCCCTTAAAATCTGCGAAAGCAGTATTAAAACTCTGGTAAAATTATATATTTTCCAGCAAAAGATAATTTACAAGTCAGGATTGAATGTTTCGAGGTCTTCGTCATATTCTTCGTTCGTCAACTTCTGCCCTGTACCCTGCTTTGTTGTCAAAAATGGGCATTTTTTGTCGAGCTAGTTTTCGGGTTTGTATGAATCCGTCTCTATTTTCAGAACCACACACGTGAGAAGATGCTGCTTTTATATACTTCACATATCGTTCAACTGCTTGTGCGTGACACGGAAGGTGGAAGATGTAATTCTTCAGTAAATGAGTTACATCTTTTGAACCGAACTGCTTCAGCTCATCGTCAGTGAATTGTATGGTCAACGGAGGTTCAGTTATTATACATTTCTGCCAGTCAATCAGTTCGATATAATTATATTCGCCTCGAAATTCAGTGGTGGAATTACGAATTTATTTACAAGGTTTTGACTTTCGGATTTTCTGGCTGTCATTATATAACTAACAGCTTGTTTTCTGATGTTTGTTCTCTTGTTGCACAAACTAGCAAGAATGATGTGTTCCAGGTGTGCAAGGTAAGCATTCGTCTGTATTACTTTGTCGATAATTCTTCTGAGATCGTCATCTAAATACCTTGATAAAGATATGCTTCGCCACAGATTTATACGAGCATCTTTCACTTTACCGTTGTATTTAATGAAGAACCACATGGGAGCATATACCCGCATTATGAATTCAGTGAGTGTTTTTAATTGGAGAGATGGGCTGGACGTCCCGATGTATTTTCAAAAAATCGCATTTGCCATTGTCACCCATCTTGCATGTGACAACGTTCCTGAATCTTGTGTAGCTAAACTCGATGAACATTCCTCGCTGTCAATAGCCATACAAATTTCCAAAAGGTAATTTTGGTCTGTGCTAAGATCACTGGCAGTCACCTTCGGGAAGTCGCATTTGATAGTTTCGAAATCAACAACGGGTAGCATATGACAAGATGGTAAACTCTTTCCTATCTAGTCAGAAAATCCTGAAGGACCAGTCGTTTTGCCGTCGTCTTCTTCGCACAAGTGACGTGAACTTAGTTCATTACTATGTAACTAACAAAATGACCACTGCAGTGGTCTTTGAAGTTTCTCTTCCAAGCGACGAATAATACCACTGTGTTTCCCAGTATTCGTGGGACAACCATCACATCCGGCGCATGCTAGACTTGGTAATTCAATTCTTTTGTCGACAAGATAATTGTAAATAGCGTCTGAAACATTTGCAGCTCTGTTCGTTTGCGAGGATACGTGTCCGAAGTAGAGAGACCTAGGCTCATGTATCAGAGAAGTGTGTTCTTTCGCTTGAGTTCTTATATACATCATCCCATCTTCTGTTCTTTTAATTATTACACTTTGGTTCTTCTTACCATCGAAATATAGAGCATGCAGTTTCAAACCAGCTGGGCACTGCTTTCGCTGAAAATATTTGCGCATCTTTTTCTTTTCTCGCCTGACTTTGTTTTTATCAATAATAAATGCTTTAAACTCAGGGACTTGATTAGATATATCGTGAAGAACAGAAGAAGCAAGATCTGCTGCGATTTCGGTCTGTTATGCCATATCTATCACAGGCCCTTGAGGGTGTCGGAAACGACATTCTGGTTTGGTTTCCCTTCGCATCAGTTGCCATTCGTGTCTCATCAGCACAATCTGCATCTAAAGTATTGTCACTTTCAGCATCGTTATCTTCATCTACAATATAATTATCTTTATTATACTGTGATTATTGATCGGAAACTTCACTTTTTATATTAACCGTACTCTTTCCACTGTTGCTCTCTTTCTCAACTGCTTTCTGACGTTTTTTACTAATAAAAGTGTCATTATTATAGGCATCACTTGAACTCTTTGTTTTCTGTTGAACAACGTGTGATGAATCTGGCAATATTTTCATTGCTCTGCAGCTACATTGTTTTTGATAATCGGTTTTCTGAAGAACAAGTGCACTGTGTCTCTAAGCACTTGCAAGCAGCTACGTCAAATAATCTTCCTGCTTCATGAAGGTATGATTTAATCTTTTTCTTGAACGGAGATTTATCCATGTCTCTGAGAAATGATTCTCTCATACGAGTAACTACAGCAATTTCTTGCCTTAGCATATTTAATATTCTTTCTCGACGAACCACAGGAATCGAACACTTTTTCCATATTTCTTCAAATCTTTTGCCTATCAAGTTTAGTGCAGTATTCAAATTTTGTCCACGGCCAATAAAATAAGCATACCTCATTACATCCAGATATGTAGGAAGTCTCACATCACTGAGGTCACCACAAACTCCCAAAATATTGCATTCTACCCTTGAAGTCATTTCAGAAATTCTGCTATAGAGTACAATGGATTACACCAAAAGTCTGAGGATTGTACATTTGACCAGAAAATACTTCAACGTACAAAAAAATAGAATGATGATGCCAGGAATAACGCAAAAAATAATCGTAAAAAAATATTAAATAGAACTTACCTGCTAATAAACTACATACTATGCATCAAGAACAAGTGACGTAAACCTTAATTATCAATATATAAATCGACGCCTCCATTCAATATGAGACTATGTGCTGACAGCGCTCTGTATGAGACTATTCCCTATGCTTATACACAGCGCATAGTCTCATACACGGCGCTGCCAGCACATAGACTCATATTGAATGGAGGCGTCGAAATGTACTTCACTTTGAAATAATGAAAAAGTTAAACTACAGGAAAAAGTATGCTTATTCATAGCAGAAAGTTGTCAGAGAAGTAATTTACAGAAAAATAAAGAAACAAAAGCTAACAAATCTTGAATTTTTCATTTTTCTAAAAAACATGTGATCACATTTTCGGTCATAACTCAATGAAAAATTAAGTTTTTTGAAGTTCGTTTGTCTGATTTTAAAGGGTGTATTTTTTCGAAAAACATGTGATTTCACACAGGCTACAAATTTTAGTACGTAGGAGTCACCAAAATTTATAAATGGATCAGGTATAGAATACATTTTGCACTGTTTAAAACTTGAATATGCTTGCGATAGCTGGATTATTTTTTCATCGGACTCAAATTTTCAGAATAAACAACTTGTAGCATACAAAAACTTTGAGGTCTGGTGGACTTTAGAAATTGAAAAAATTAATTTTTTCGAACCACCCTGCTGGGGAGAGCTTGCCTCTACGCAAGGAGATCGCTTACTCACTTTCGAGTCTTCTCAAAATCTGTTTCGACGCCCAAAATTAGAATCTCGAAAGGCCCATTTGTCTTCGGTATGACACCAGCCTTTTCTGAAGGGACCTACAATTTAAGGTGCGTTCCGAACCACCGAAGCCCCGGTAGAAGTACATAGAAAAATTCCCATTGGTACCGGCTCACGAATCCAACCCCAGACCTCCTGCAATTAAGTCTGACGCGCTATCGCGTTTATCACACGATTTATGGAACACTGTTTGTTAGAAAGAAAAGCGTTATTTTAATATGTCAATCTCGGAGAGAAAACAAGTGATCTGCGATTAATAATTCTCTTCTGAATGATTTGTATTTCATAATTCTGCTTCTGCCACAAGGGAGTTTTAAAAATAGTTTAGGCTTATGGCATTAAATGTGCAATGTAGAGGAACCCAAACAAGGTTTCACTCAATCAAAACATGAATAATTTGTTGTCAGGCATGATAAAATTGCATCCTCTAATTAAAAATATATATAAATGTTGGACTCTGGTGATTTCAATCGTAAATATGAAAAGACAGAATAAAAAATCCCGCATTTCTTATATTTTTTGTCCTCAGAAGCATATGCAAAAAATAGAAGACGAACACATAAAACACTTCTTGTCGGATGTATTATTTTTCACGAAAATATGATCACCATAATGTGTAAAAATATTACTTTAATAGTTTGATAATTGAATATGTTATCGGTTTTTTCTCTACTGACCTAACTTGATTGCCTGTCTGGTGCCCACTAAGCTGCGAAGAGTACGAGGTTCATATCCATTCCATAAAAGTTATATCTTAATAGTTAATACAATAATTAATTTCCTTTTGATACTTTATTTTTGCAGAGTCAGCTTAGGTAATTAAACATACCGCAATTCCTCCTTCTCTTCTTCAACGTAATGTTCATTATTAAGATAGTGCCTTGTGAAGTGTAAATTACTATCCCAGGTTTAGCCCGCATTATTATTACATGATTGTAAAAGAACAAAAAAAAATGAACTTGTTCTTTGGACTTTACCATAAATAGAAAGTGCTTCAAAGTGTATTAGTAGATGTACAATGATATATGTATTGTGAAATTCGGGCAGAAATTTTCCACGTTTTGCAGATAAAAGTGTAGATTAATAAAAAGGGTGAAGGTAAGAATTATTTACACCAGGTGGTCTCGTTTAGCACACAGACGGCTCTGAAGACTTCCCTTGGGAACAGGAGCTGAAATCTATGGGAGGTAAAAACCACAGGGCTGAGGTAACAAGAGCACTAGACACATTCCCTACACTTTTTCCAGGTCAAAAAAATAGCTAATAAAGCTCACCTGGAGGAAATTCGTAAGCAGGCTTATGAAGGCCAGCACATTTACATTTGTCTCGACAGCTAAGCAGCACTTAAATCCTGCAAATCAGTGTATGCATTTATGGTAAAGACTGACCTAATGGGAGATAATTAAATTCTAGGGTATAGTATAATAGATTTTACCGCAGTACTATGGGCAGTTATTGCCCTGCCCTACTGTATAATAATAATAATATCCACGTTCAGTGGGCTAACTCGATCAGGCCATGGCAAACGCAAAAACATCGTTTAAAATGGTCGGACCAATACGGCGTAGGGATGTGGCGACCCCATCGCCCGAGAGCTCCGGCTCTTGCAGTCAGCCACGTTGTTTTGGGCTAACTTCCCAAAGCAATGCATTATGCGGTTACGACATCAGTATCGCGCAGTGCCACCCACAATAGGTCTCTCTCGGATGGAGGCCATGGTTCAGTTGGGAGTGGCAATAGGACCGAACCGAGGCGACGACAAGGCGATGGCCCCGGATACACAAGAGAACATCGATTCAAATGGTCGGACCAACTCAGGAAGGACATCCTTACCTGTTGGCAAAGAAGCTCACCGGCGCGAAGAGGATTCATGCAGAGGTTATATGACCGTTGGGTCAATATGCACCCGCAATATGTTCATCAAACGCCTCAGAATTTAGGAGATCAGATATCCTCTTTGCGAAAAAACGGATATGAAGCTCTTTAAAAACAAGAAGAAGAGCAACATCCTCCAGCGAACATTCCACCCGTTATAGCAAGACCACCTTTACAGATACCCGATGATGCCAACATGAGAAGTAGGAGATCTATCCACCAGAAAGTCTTTCTCAGGATGAACAAATGAGCTGAAGCTAATACTGCTCTTCCCGATTGGCTCCCCGAAGATGTTAATATCTGTAATCTGAACTGTGTATTTTACGAGACGGCGGTCTCCCTGCTTAGCGAAAATAGAAGTAACGATACTTCAGTACGTCTGAGTAAGACACGCGAGCGTATTGCACAGCTTCAGTTCAAAATTGAAACGACGAGACGGCATGCATCAAATGTTCAGTGCGTCATTAGCTACATAACATTAAATGAAAAATTCACTCCAAAAGTTAGGACACTTGCTCGAAACTTAAGGAAAGCAAATCACACGCTGAACAAGTGTAAACTGTTGACCATCAAGCAGCACTGGACGCAAAAAATAATATCTCTTCCAACAACGAAACAGCGCCTTGAACGGCGAGTAAAGTGGATTCAGGAAAATTCCACCTTTTCTACTCATCCTTCGCGTCTGTTCAATAAAACGTTACGTGCCGTTAAAAATCCGCCTAGTCGAGAAGATATTTAAGTCTTCTGGGAGCAAGTATATGGAGATACTTATCAGCTAAATAGAGACGCTTCAGATATATCACTCTTTCGTAACTTTAGCCAAAGGCAAAGCGCACAAGGTCCAGAGGAAGAGTGTCCACTAAATACTGCTGAAGAAGTGAAGTAAGTTATCGCTAGAACTAAGTACTTTTCAGCGCCAGGGCCAGATAAAATAAACAACTTTTGGTGGAAGAAGTTTACTTCTACGCACCAACATCTAGCTCGTATATTTACTATTTTATTAAACGGAGAACAACTTGTCCCGCAGTGGCTAGTGGAAGAACGCACGGTATTGATCCCTAAGACCGGATATTTGTCAAGTCCAAAGAGCTACAGGCCCATAGCTTGTTTAAACACCAGCTACAAGCTATTCACTGGCGTCCTCAAAGAGAGGATGTTACATCTATCGAGCCGGTATGAAGTACAATAATTGAACACCGTGGATACAAGAGAGGTCTGGCAGATTGCAGGGAGAACCTGTTAATAGACAGGTGTATTACCCAGGACTCGATCAGGTATCGACGCAATCTGTCCATGGCTAGGATTGACTACCGTGAGGCATTCGATAACACGAACCATGAGCTACTTATTAAGCTCCTTGAGTGCCTGGAGGTGCATCAAAAAATAGTGAGATGCATAAAAGAGCTTATGCTCTTGTGGCGGACAAGATTTGTCATAACATCTGACAAAAGTCAAGTGACTACAAGCCATATCACATATAAGAGGGGGGGTCTTTCAAGGACTCCCTCTTGCCTCTATCTATTGTGCTCCGTGGAAAAAGCTCTGGATACCTATGTGGCCCGCCAAACAAAAGAGAAGATAAGCTCAACCACCTTTTGTACTTGGACGACCTTGAACTCTTTGCTTTCTCGGAAGAGTACCTTAACATCCTTGTGGAGACGGTAAATAGGTACTCTAAAGCGATTGTCATGAGCTTCGGACTGCAGAAGTGTGCCTGCGTCCACCTACACCAAGGAAGACTAGAAACTACATCATCGCGTCACGAACAGGATGTTCAACTCATAGGCGGAAATACCATTCAACATCTTGGTATTAGAGACACATATACATATCTTGGAATACCGCAAGCGAAAACCCAAGATGTGCGTGTGTTAAAAACAGCCCTTGAAAAAAGGTATCGCCAAATTCTCAGGAAAATTTAGGCTTCCGAATTATCTGGAAAGAATAAGATCCAGGCGACCAATATGCTGGCCGTTCCTATACTGCTCTACACGTTTGGTGCAGTACAATGGAACATCGATGAGTTCAAGAAACTTGACCGAAGCACACGCAAGATGATGACAATCCATCGAAGTCATCATCCTAGATCTTCCGTACCTCGAATATACCTACCTCGAGATAAAAGGAATAGAGGCTTACTGAGCTTAGAGTGTCTTTATCGCAGAACGATTCTGGCTACAGCCTGCTTAGTTCTAAATAGCACAGATTCTCTTATGCGACTCGTACATCAACATAAAGTCTTCAACGCTGCGGCGTTTCATTACCGTGACGCAGATAGGGCCGCAGAGAAGCTTGGCCTCTCATTGGATTCCAGTGACACTACACATGGCCTAGCATCACTAACACCATTGGTGCTCAAAAGTCGTGTACAGGAAGTAGAACATACGATTCTACTGAGAGAACATGCTAAAAAGCCCCTTCATGGTAAATTCTACGGCATTATACGTAGAGAAGAGCCCTCGATGGGTCTGTCCAACATGTTTCTCAAGGCTGCTGGATTAAAATCAGAGACTCAGGGATTTCTTTTTGCCCGTCAATACAGCGTTATAGACACCTTAGTTTACGCGAGCGCATAATGAATGCACCTGTAGGCGATACCAACTGCCGAGCGTGCAAGCAAGAGCCAGAAACACTTGGACATGATCTCAGTGGATTGTCAAAATATGCACGCTACGGGTACATAGAGAGACACGATGCGGCTCTAAAAGTGTTATATTACCATCTAAGGCACTTCTATGGTGTTGGTCTATTGCCCGTCTTGCCATACGCCCAGGGGGAACGCGAGTCCGTTGTGGAGAATGATCAGTGTAAGATCTACTGGAATTTCTCATTCTCCACCACTCAACGTATCTGTGCTACGAAGCCTGATTCTGTCCTCCAAGATCTGAAGAACAGGATCATTTACATGATTGAATTCTCGGCACAAGTCGAGGGTAATATCACAGCAAAGGAGGAAGAAAAACGGGCGAAATATCAAGCACTTCTTTTCGAGCTGAGCAGGCTGTACCAAGGCTACAAAATCCATCTTTTAGTTCTCATAATCGGCTGTCTTGGAGGTATGAAAGCTTTATTTATTAGCCAACTCACAAGATTCCGTCTTGCAGCGTCAGCCTAATTCCATCGCGAACCGGATGCAAGAGGCGGTTCTTCTGGGATCACTTCATCTGGTCGGTCAACACTGTTCCTCATAACGTTCTATAGAAATTAGTAGTAATTAGTTTTAGAAAAGTATCCAGAGGTGAAACCTTCAACTCCAACTGTCCCAGCTGCCGCGTAAGGTCATCTGCGACTAGAGACCTGACTCCAAGGAACAGTGTTGCCCGATGTTATCTCGCGTAAATTTCCCGCTCTTGCTTACCTTCTAGGACAAAAGGAGCAGAAGCGGATGATGTACAAGTTCCAGTTGCGTCGGGATTGGTTGCTTTAAGGAACCATGATCGTAGCTTCCGGAGCCTACAACTTCTCATAATGAAAAATATAATAAATAAAAATAAAATGTTCGGACCAACTCAGGAGGGACATCCTCACCTGTTGGCAAGAAAACTCACCGGCGCAAAGCGGATACTTGCAGAGGTTACATGAACGTTGGATCAATAGTCACCCAAGATATGCTCATACGATGCCTCAGTATTCGAGAGATTAGGTATCCTTTTTACACAAAAAGGGATATGAAGATCTGTGTCAGCAAGAAGAAGAACAAGATCATCCAGCGAACATACCACCCGTTTCAGCAAAACCACCTTTCAGATAGCCGGTAATGCCAACATGAGAACAAGAAAATAAAAAATGCTCCAAAAAGTCCTTCTTAGTATGGAAAAATTAGCTGAAGCTGATCTTGCTCTTTCTGATTTGCTCCTCGAAGATGTTGATCTCTAAACTCTAAAATGCGTAGTTTACGAGAAGGCAGTCTTCCTGCTCAGCGATACTTGAAGTAATGATTCTTCAGTACGCCTGAATAAGACTCGCGAGCGAATTGCTAAGCTTCAGTTTAAAATCAAAACGGCGAGACGGCATGCATCAAATGTCCAGTGCGTGATTAGCTAAGTAACATCAAATCAAACATCAAATCAAACTCCTGCCCGTATGTTAAATAAAACGTCATGCGCCAACTAAAATCCTCCTAGTCGAGAAGAGATTCAAGTGTTCTGGGAGCAAGTATATGAAGATACTTATCAGCTAAATGAAGACGCTTCAGATAACTTTTGCATAAGGAAAAGGTTGCAGTGTCCAGAGGGGGAGTGTCCACCAATTACTGCTGAAGAAGGGAAGGAAGTTATCGCTAGAACTACGAACTTTTCAGCTCCAGGGCTAGATAAAATAAACAACTTTTGGTGAAAGAAGTTCACTTCTACGCACCAACATCTAGCTCGTGTACTTACTACTTTCTTAAACGAAGAACAACCTATCCTGCAGTGGTTAGTGATAGGACGCACGGTACTGATCCCTAAGACCAGAGATTTGCCAAGTCCAAAGAACTACAGGCCCATATCTTGTTTGAACACCAGCTACAAGGTATTCACAGGCATCCTCAAAGAGAGGATATTAAGATCTATCAAGCCGGCATGTAGTGCAATAGTTGAACAACGTGGATACAAGAGAGGGACAACAGGTTGCAAGGAGAACCTGGTAATAGACAGGTGTATCACCCAGGACTCAATCTATTATCGTCGAAATCTGTCTATGGCTTCAATTGACTACCATAAGGCATTCGGTAACACAAAACATGAGCTACTTATCAAGTTCCTTGAGTGCCTGGAGGTGCGTCCAAGAATAGTGAGATGCATGAAAGACCTTATGCTTCTGTGGCGGACAAGATTTGTCATAACATCTGACAGAAGATAGGTGACTACCAGCTATGTCACATATTAGAGGAGGATTTTCTAAGACGACTCTCTCAGTCCGATACTTTTCTGCATCTTCCTCTTGCCTCTATCTGATGTGCTCCGAGGTAAAATCTGTGGATGTCCATGTGGCCCGCCGAACAGAAGAAAATATAAGTTTGACCACCTTTTATATATGCACGACTTTAATCTCGTTGCCTCTTCAAAAGAGGACATTGAGATCCTTGTGGCGGCGGTAAACAAATACTCTAAAGCGAATGGCATGAGCTTTGGACTAGACAAGTGTGCCTACGTTTGGATACACAAAGGAAGACTGCAAACAACATCATCGCGTGATGATCAGGATGTTCAACTCACAGGTGGAAATATCATTCGACATCTTGGTAATGGAGATACGTATGCATATCTTGGAATACCGCGAACGAAAACTGTAATTTTACGTGTCATAAAAACGACCCTTGAAAAAAGGCACCGCCAAATTCTCCGGAAAATGTGGGCTTCGAAATTATCTGGGAAGTATAAGGTCCAGGCGACAAATATGCCGGCCATTTCTATACTGCTCTACACGTTAGTTTCAGTAAAATAAAACGTCGATGAGTTGAAGCAACTTGACCACAGTACATGCAAGATGATGACAATCGTCCGAAGTGATCACCCTGGATCTTCCGTACCTCGAATATACCTCCCTCGAGATAAAGGGGGTAGATGTTTACTAAGCTTGGAGTGTCTTCATCAAAGAACGCTTCTGACTACAGCCTGCTTAGTTCTGAACAGCACAGATTCTTTTATGCGACTCGTACATCAACATGAAGTCATCAATGCTACGGCTTTTCTATACCATGCCGCAGATAGGGCCGCAGAGGAGCTTCGGTGCTCAAAAGTCGTGTACAGGAAGCAGAACATTAGCTCCTACTGAAAGAACATGCTAATAAGCTGCTTCATGGTAAATTCTACGGCACTATACGTAGAGAAGAGCTATTGGAGGGTCTGTTCAACATGTTTCTCAAGTCTGCTGGAGTAAGATCAGAGACTGAGGGATTTATTTTTTTCGGTCAAGACAGCGTTATAGACACATTGCTTTACCGCGAGCGCATACTGAATGTTCCTGTAGGCGATACCAACTGTCGAGCGTGCAAGCAAGATCCAGAAACACTTGGACATGTTCTCAGTGGATGCTCGAAGTATGCATGCCACGGGTACATAGAGAGACACAATGCGGCTCTAAGAGTGTTATATAACTATCTTTGTCACTTCTATGGTGTTGATCTAATGCCCGTCTTGCTATACGCCTAGGGGGAACGCGAATCCGTTGCGGAGAATAATCACTGTAAGATCTACTTCATTTCTTAGCCAAATCAACAAGATTTCGGCCTGCCAGCGTCAGACTCAGTCCCTCGCGAGCCGGATGCAAATGGCTGTCCATCTGAGACCACTTCATCTGGTTCATCAACACTATTCCTCGTAACATTATACAAAGAGTACTAGATCCATAGAAGTATGCATAGATGAAACCTTCATCCACAACTGTGTCGTCTGCAGCGTAAGGTCATCCATGGCTAGAGACCGGACTCCAAGGAACAGTGTTGTAAGAAGTCTCTTGCGTAAAATTTTCGCTCTTGCTTACCTTCTAGGACATAAGGAGTAGGAGTGGATGACGTACACGTTCCGGTTGTATCGGGATTGGTTGCTTTAAGGAACCATGATGATAGCTTCCGGAGCCTAAAACTTCTCATAACATTCTTTGCAAACATTTCTTCCATTATTTTTCAGTTTTCTAAATAAAGTATCAGTAAAACATAACTTATACCATAATAATTTAGTTAAGTGCAAACATGTATTTTCTATTTTATTCTGCCCAATTATGTGGACAATAAATTATGCAATTACAGATAAAATATCATAAAATTAAGTTATTTTAGTATCGTTTGCAATGTGATATTTCTCGCTGACAATGCCGAAATGCTAAATAATTTAAAAAATGAAAATATAAATGATTATTTTACAACAAAGTGTACCAGACAAGCGTGAATACATTTAAATTTGACAAGACTCCTTTTTTCTCCTCTTAAATTTCACATAAGCGACCTTGCCACCAGTACTACTCATGCACAGTCGTACATTAATAAAATTTATTATCATTGAATTTCGTGTACCTCAGCTGCACGAATATGTCGCAAACGGAATTTCTTGAAGAATTTATTATTCAGAGGATCCTGATTTGATATTGGTACAGTAACGTTGGCCACGTTGCCATCTATGCGCACTTTGATTCTTGCATAGGTATTTTGCTGATCCGCGCGAGGAACCACTAATGGGCAAAATCCTCCATATACAATTACTCCAATTATATACTTATGATCCTTATCTATTACTACATTGTAAAAGCCTGTTCCTAAAGAGAAAGCTCGACCTCGATTTCGAAAACTTTCGTAGTGATGAACATCAAGTTGAATTGGAGGAGGATGAACTGCGACCTCTCTAAATGGCCAAAATAATTCTGTAAGAAGAAAGCATAATTCCGAAATTTAGTATTGTATTAACGACCAAATTAATTAAATTAATCATAGCTTTTTGTTTTGAAAAATGTGTCGTCCAGAAAGAAAATAAATATTAGTCTAAGAAGAGGGCGAGAGGCGCCCCGAAGTAAGAGCAATCAGTTAAGAGTATTCGTTTCCGTAGCCAATGGAAAGTTTAGCATGATAATGAAAATATTAAAGTTTGCGCTTGAACTTACTATCCAGCGCTCTTTATTTTTAGGCTTCAACTTGTATATACCGTAAAGACGTTATGTTGATGAAGCATATGTAGCGCATTTTCTTGTTTCACAATATTGCCGTCTTATTGGTTCAATAAAGATAAAAATCGTACACAATCGAGTTTGTCACACGTCACTTTTGAATTGATATTTCAATATAACCTTCTTCTAATTTATAACTCAGCTTCAAATAAAGCAATTGAATGTGCTTGTGAACGTGAAGTGGAAGTGAGGTAAGAAAGTTACGTAATCGACACACAGATTACAACCGTGGTTAAGCTCTTCGGTATCATGTACTTCAAATATTCATTATTGTATTTGCCAGTAGCATTAAAGGAAACCGTTGATATCAAAAACATAATAATAATCACGGTCTTCATTTTGTTCAAATGAAGTTGATAAGCGAATGAAGAAAATGGGTTATTAGTTTTCAACAAATTAATGAGAAAGTATACTTTTTTTAGGATTAACTATGCTCAGATATTTTATATCACAAGATATAGTGCGAAATGAGGATATGCGATTAAAACTGACTGAATATTGTTAATTTTCAAAATGTATTAAACAAATTGAAAAAACAAATTAATTTTTCAGCTATTTATAAACAGGTGGAATTTCGTTTCGGCTCTAATATTGATTTTGTTTTCTATAAAGTAACTCCATTCCTATGCACCTATGGCTAAAGTTCCTACTTAACTAATTAATAAGTACTCAATTTTTAGTATATGTGAAAAGACATAGCTTCAGCTCTCATTGCACCCAAAATTATAGTCTTTTGAATTTGGCCTTTTTTATGATATTTTTCTGAATATTAATTTTTCAAACAAATTTCCCGTTTTCTAAGATGAACCATTTCAAGAGTATAGCAGATGAAATTTGACACCAAATAAATTGAAGTGTGCTAAATTCTGAATAAATCTAAAGAACAATGCTTTAGCTCTAATGGCACTGGAAGAATTTCCTGAAACTGACCCTCATTGTGGAACATTGTTCCAAATGATTTTTTTTTAGTTCTTGTTTCTATAGGATAAGAAAGTTATAAGAGTGCAAATTATTTTTCACGATTTGAAGTCAGTTTTTTGTTCCTAACAGATTGATGAGAATTTCTTCGTTCTCTCGGTAATAAAATTTTGCTATACGTATAATAATGTTAATTAAGTCATTATTTGCATTGAAGGCACGGTGAAAGTATGTATGATAAGAACATTTTTTCATCTCTCATCATCCAGGAACGTGATAAAAAAAAATTTTCATACGAATTTAGTAAGAAGGGTAATTTTCAGTAGGTTATCATGTCGGTGCAATTAGATTTTATTTTAAAAAATGTATTATGATAGAAATTTCATAAAAGATGGTAATTTTCAAAGGTATATAATTTCGGTGCTATTAGAACTAGGCCAATAAGTTCACTGAGTTATTCGAATTTTTTCTATTAGAGAGATTATTTCATACATTTTAACTCTTGTGCAGGTTTCTGGACTAGAAAAATGCCATTTTAGAAAAACTCATTTTTTCTAACTTATTTCACCATTTTTCAAAATTATTAAAGGATTTTAGTTTTCGTCGGATACTCAGCTCCTCAAGCACTTTTTAAGATTCTAAACTAAATTGTTTGGCCCAATAAAATACAACTTTCAACTTATTTTCATGAATATACGTATCTTGATTGCCCTCTTTAAAAAAATTAAAAATTATGTTTTTTGAGAAACGGCACGTGCGAATTGTCTTCCTGGCTCAAAATGATGGTGAGGCATTTCGGAAGTTTGAATACAAAAACCGGGAGGTGCAGGCACTCTTGTTTTGAAGTCAGTTGAGACTTACTGTGTATCGACCAATCAAATCAGTAATTTCCCATAAACCTTTAGCGGCTCACTTTTTTCTAATTAAATTAGTAAACCTCCAATAGTATTTGATGAAATGACACAAATGTACAGAATATAAGTGCACTGCGTGTCAAGAGACACAAAATTATTTTAGTAGAAATAACTTCTAATTGGAAATGAATATATTGCAACTTGAAGTTCTCTATAAGTTAAGTAAATAGTATTTTATTCACCAGCAGGATTAGTGAAAATTACTAATGTTAAAAACAGGATAACAATCGCGGTCCTCATTCCCTTGAAACAAAGAAAGCCCTCTTATCAAGAATTTCGATATGTAACTAATTAAAGCCTCGGCAGAAATAACGTTATACCCATAAAACAGTATTTTGCTGGAATCTTCATTTAAACTGTGAATAAATGTTGATATACTTCGTTTTATGACATGGTTTGTCCAATGATATAATATACTACGTCATACAATCATGATTTATATGCCACACGTGTATTATTGTACATTAAGAAATAACCCACAAGGTACAATAATGGTGGGGAATTAATTTTTCCTGCCCAACGAGAATTGAAGTTTGGACCTGGCTACGGGGAGGTGGCGTAAGAACTCCATCAGGTAGCGACGACCTGGAAATCGCAACGAGGAAGACCCTGATGGGTAAGAGTTCGTGGTTAGAAGGGTGGAAGTATCAGCGTGAATTCGACTAACCAGCGAAAATTGGATGACTATTGATTAATTGATTGATTTAAGAACTGTGCCGAACGCTGAATGTTACCAAGGTACGGTGACCTATACGATTTTTCCGGGATATCAGAGGACCTCTCAGAGTAAAATTGCCTTATATCTATAAGCGGGGCTCTGTATAAATTTTGCAAATATTTTCCTAACTACTCATGGGAACAAAATTAGTTCTTTCAGAACAAAACAAAATCAAAAGAAAAACACTCAGGGGGATTCGGCAACGACACCTCTGGGAAAAGCATATTCCCCTGTGAAGATGGAAATTACCGAAGGAGCCTTAGAAGATACTTTGGCATCTATAAGTGAGGAAACATCTGGGAGTAACCCTGGCGATACTAATGCCGGGGGTTTAAACCAAGCGAAACAACTGAAACAAAATAGATTCTCGGGAGCTGCTAGAAAGATGTTGAGACGCCAATAGTTAAATCAATTGAACGCAACAACTAGCCAAACCGGGATTCCAAAGAGGGTGAATGCTGGTAGCAGCACACGAAATGGAATCATTGAACAGAAGAAAATGTGGCTGAGAGGTCTAACAGTCACTTATAGCCAGGCTCTTCGAAATCACCTAAAAGAGGCCATAGTCGCCGAAGGGTTATCAATAAGCAAACTAGATGACGACCAGGCCAAGGCAATTAAAGCGGCATTAGAGAACATAATCGATGGGGTGCAACCAGGAGAATTCATCCAAAGATTTGAAGATTGCCGCTTTGAAAATTATGCTTTTACCATCTGTTCGGATGAAGCGTCCTGAACTTGGCTCATTAAAGCTATTGGCGGCTTACAATCTTACGTGGAAGCTAACACTAATTTTTCTAGTGTCTTCAGCATAAAAGAGGTCAAGCTAATCAGTCTGCAGGATTTTGCCTGATACTAGGTATCCTTACTTGGCTTTGGAATAAAGATTGTCTCAACCTTCCTCCATGCTACCGGGGTGTTTCAAATTGCTAAGCATGCCCGATTGATGCTACATAATAAACCCACCCAGGACTGAAATTCTTCTTGAATCAATGCAGGGAATATTTCATCATCTCCTGCAGACTTAAATGGTTTAAATTATTTAACTACCCATCTCATTTTTGAATGAGTGACAATAAGGCTAGCTACTTTCTAATTTTCCATTCTGGCTGTAAAAGCTGGTCTTTCTGAGGGGTATGACTCATGGGCCGCCCCCTCATTCGTATGATTCAACTCCAAACCCGGAAAGTTTATCCTCATGAGGTGCTCAAGGATTTCATCAATCGTCTTAGCCAATTCACCCGAATGCAATATTAATATTTTCAGTTGTCACGATGAGTTACCCCTCAAGATAAGTCTAGCAGTGTCAGGTATATTCTTGATTCCATGACAATACCCCCTCCATGAGTCCCTTACAGCATTTTGTATCTCATTATTATACCTTGTTGCGGTTGCCCTGTACAAGTCCTAATTCCTATTCTTCTTAGCCCTGTTAAAAAGGCGTCGAGTTTCCTTTTTCAGGTCCTTAAGTCTAGGATTCCACCAGGGCGCTTCCTTGTCTATTTTTTCAATACGAAAGAGGACAATTGTTTTCATACGCTTTGTTCATACTTTTTTATAGGATGTCAACAGCAAATTCTATTTGTTCGATAGACTTGATTCTGCACGTTATATATAGTATTAGGGTTTCTATACCTTTGAACATCAAGTCTATCTGCTGTCAAGAAGAAGCATATCTGTATGTGATCCGATAGGGATGTTTCCGACGATACATCCATCGCTTGAACGCTTCGCCAATGCTTATCAAACATAAGGTCAAATCAATTACCTCGCAACATCGAGATGTAGTTAAGAGGTAATCTAATGAATACTTACCGCTGTGGTTGATATCCTTACTACCCCAAGTCGAATGATGTGCATGAGCATCACATCCGATGAGCAATGGCCACCCTTTGACACAGCAGTAGTCCACCAGATTCGCCATTCCTCAGATAGTAGGTCATGGGAGTCAAATGGTAGGTATGCTTAACAAATCACCATAGGTTAGCACATACCCACTTACTGGTGCTCAATCTTTCTTGCCACCAAGTATCTAGAAAAGAACCTTGGTAATCCAATAAATTTAATATCGCTTCTGACATAAAGAGCTGCTTTAGGCATTTCTACGATAGTATCATATATAATTGATCCGCTCTTTATATTTGAGCTTCTAACTTTTGCCGGGTAAGCGCAATGTTCTTGTATTAAGGAAAAAGCCGTTTGTTCCGCTATCAAACGTCTGCTTAAGAAAGCAAACGCTCCTTTAGCTTGGTGAAGGTTCATCTGGATGAAATCCAGATTGGAAGGGGAACATCTACTGTCCATCGTATCTTCCAGTTATCTCCTCCACCTTTTTCGAAGACAAATCCGGTACTCTGCCTACGTTTGTAACCTTGATTTTTGAGAGGATGTTCATATTGTTCCTCTCCAACCCATAGTGAGGCCTGCAGTCCATCCTCTTAAGACTCCCGACTACTCAAGGCTTTGCACTTACTACAAGTTGGGTAGCTAACCTACTCTTCTTGATATCGATAACCTTTTTAAATAGTTGAACCGTTTTAATAGTTTGATTTTGGATTGATATCCTTTTAAGTACTGCTCTTGGTTTCACGGATAAACTAGGAATCCAAGCCAGCAGGTTCACTGTACTTGGGACGTCTTAGCTGTCAATCACACTGATTTTAGCTCCCATCCAAAATTGTAATCTGCCAACAGCTTCAATGAGCCAAGTTCGGGACACTTCGTCCGAATGGATGACAATAAGGGTATCATTTTTGGAGCGGCATTTTTAAAATCTTAAGATGACTTCTCCAGGTTGCACCCCATCGATTTTTTTCTCCAATGCCGCTCTAATTGCCTTAGCGGCATCTTCTTCTGTTCCCTGATTCAATTCTGTGTGCTGCTATCAGAATGGCCTCTCTTTGGCGTCCCCGTCTGGCCAGTTCTTGCGTTCATTTGATTTAACAATTCACGTCTCAATCCCTTCCTAGCAGCTCCCAAAAATCTATCTCGTCGTGGTTTTTCTGTTTACATTGCCCCCCCCGCCACCCCCTCCCCCGAATATGAGTATCGCCATGGTTATTCTCAAATGGTTTCCCACTCACAGATTTCGAAGCATGTTCTAAGGCTCCTTCGGTAATTTCCATCTTGACAGGGCAGATGCTTTTTCCAGAGAGGTCGTTGTCGACTCCACCTGTCTGGTTTTTTTTATATTTGTTTGCTGAAAGGACTCATTTTGTTCTCACGCGTAGCTAGGGAAGTAAAAGGTTCGCCACTGCAGAGCCCCGCGTGCATGGGCAAGACTGATTACTTGGGGAAGTCGTTCAGTATATTTGAGAGGCCGTTGAGACACCTTTGTAGCCCTAGAGGTGCCAAAGTGCCACGGCGCGGTCACTCTACATGCATGGCTTAGAGGGGTGACTACAGTCGCTATGCGGGCCGTAGGCCATTCTTGTCCCGATTCCAAACTGGATGTCGCTCTGGGAGGGACCTCGACCCAGGGTTTCAGCAAGCCCGTGTTAGCTAGGCTCTTTCACCCTTCTATCATACAATCATACATACCAGGAGATCCCGTTTATAGGGATCCTTTCATACATATCCATACACATGCAGGCGGATGTCTAGTTTGACCACCTTGTCCCACACACCTGAGCGTCCCCACCAACTACAAGATATACGGAGGATCTTAACAGTTTGCTGGGTGCTATATCGGACAGAATCAGGTCTATCGAACGAATAGTATTTGCTGTCGACATCCTACAAAAAGGTATGAACAAAGCGTACATATGAGGGCAATTGTTCTCTTCGTATTGAGTGAACAGACAAGAATGCTCCCTGGTAGAATCCTAGACTGGATCACCTGAAAGACGACACTCGGCGCCTTTTTAATAGGGCTTAAAGGAATGTGAATTTTGACTTCTACAGGGTAACCTTAACAAGCTATAATAATGAGATAGAAAATTTTGTGAGGGACTCATGGAGGGGGGGGGGGGTATTGCCAGGGAATCGAGAATTTACCTGACTCTGCTAGACTTTAGAGAACCTTAAGGGGTAACTTATCATGTCAACTGAAGGCATTAATATTGCCTTCAGGTGAAATTCCTGAAACGACTAATGAAATCCTTGAGCACCTAATGAGTGTACACTTACCGGGATCGGAGTTGGATTACACGAATGAGGAAGCGGCTCACGATTCATACTTCTCAGGGAGACCAATTTTTAGGGCCAGAATGGAAGATTGAAAAGCAGCCAGTCGTACTGTCACTCATTTGAAAATTAGATGAATAGCTAAACAATTCAAATCATTTAACGCCGCAGGAGACGATCAAATATTTCCTGTATTCTCTTTATGCGTTTACCTCCCGCATGAATAGTACAATGCGGAAATGTGAAGTTGCAATTTTAGCGTTTCTTGACATGGATGAGGCACTAAGTAATACCCCAATTCAATCCATATACGGTTCCACTAAAACAGTTGAAGTTAGTGTCGCGGTAAACAATATATTAATAATAGATTTAATACTCATTTAATGCTCAATTTCATGGGTGTAGTCAACCCTCCTAAAAATAAGGGTGCTCATGATATTTCATTTTTAATGCAAAATATTTGTCAAAATAAGCCTTCCAACATTCAAATTTATAACTCATGTTGTGATTAATTTGTCAAATGCATTATATTAACTGTAGGGGTAAATCACTTCTTGCAACGATTTTTTTTAAAACCCTCGAAACATGTCAACTTTAATTAAAAATTTTCCTAACAATAGTACAATATACAGTGAAATTCAGCTGATTTTAAAGTTTCTGTATGAAAAAAATGTGAAAAATCACATTCACCCTTCCAAAAAATAAGGGTTGCAAACCTTCGGCACAAGAAATATGTTTCAATGAGCGTCTTATTTGAAAGAAATAATCTGAAGTTTGTTTGGTTAAAAAAATCCGATTCGTTTTTGAGATATTAAAGAGAAACTGTTTTTGTGGGTAAACTTCAAGGGTGGTTTTCACCCCTTAAATCAACGAGTTAGCACGTAACAAAAAAATACGTATCTACTATTTTTGTATGTACTACAATATATTACAGAATGAAGAAAATCGGTGAGGCACACCTCGGGTACTTTCCTTGTAGGAGGACTTATGAACTCCTAAACATTGAAATAAATCAGATCAATATCTTAGTAGGATTGCTTACTGAACACTGTCGACTGTGAGAACACTTGAACAACATGAGAACCAGAGACAGCCCTCTCCATCGAAAGTGTGATTTTCGTGAGCTCATCACATACTTCGTGGATGTTACATACAGCTGTCCCTCAGAAACTAATACCCGGAGGATAAGTTTTTTCCTCGAACCATCACTTTCATGACATTTCCTGCAAATCAGGGTATGCATTTATGGTTGGTAAAGACAGATCTTATGGAAGATAGATGAATTTGAGGGTATAGTTCAATAGGTTTACTGCAGTGCCATGGACAGTTATTGTTCTGCCCTTCCGTATAATAATAAAATAAGTTAGACTGTCCTAAAATTGTATTGCTCAATTTTATGTTACTTATAAAAACTTTGCAAATTATTGTTTCAGCACAAGATTTTAACGTACCAAAAATATGTCCAAGGTCTTACGTTTATTCAGCACTTCTTTGCAGGTATTCGAAAGTGTCACGTGGATTTTGAAAATCCAGAAACGTTTTTTGCACTTTTTATTTGTAACCGAAATTTAAACAGGGTTGGATCAGTGCTGAATTAAATTTAGGACAGACCATGGCCAGCGTCAGTTTTTCCATTCATACAGTATTTTTTCAAAACAAATGATACCCAAGAAGCGTGCATGTGTCTATTTTTTTGATAGTTATAGTTACCTCAGCTACATGAGTGTTTTTTAACCCGAATTTTTCACGGAACAGATCATTCAGAGGATTCACATTCGATATCGGCACAATCACGTTGGCATTGTAGCCATTTATGAGATAGTATAATGATGTACTCATGATCATATTCCTTATCAGTTCCTACATTTCAAATGTCTGCTGTTAAATTAAAAATTATACCTGGACCTCCAAAACATTTGTACTAATTACTTTAAGGTTTAATTGGAAACAGATGAACTGCTGTAAGTTAATGTGGCCCAAATAAATTCAAAAAATGAAGTTATACTACCCGTTCCAGCAAGACCACCTTTGCAGATAGCTGATAATGCGAACATGAGAACTATGTGGAAGATCAAAAATCCACCAACAAGTCTTTCGCAGCATGGCCAAATTAGCTGAAGCTAATACTGCTCTCCTTGATATGCTCCCCGAAGATGTCAATTTCTGGAATCTGAACTGTGTAGCTTATGAGAAGGCGGTCACCCAGCTTAGCGACAATAGATGTAATGATATTCCAGTACGTCTGAGTAATACGCTAGCATATTGCACAGCTTCAGTTCAAAATTGAAACGTTGAGACGAAGTGCATCAAATTTTCAGTTCGTGATTAGCCACATAACATCTAACAAAAAATTCACTGCAAAAGTTAGGACACTTGCTCGCAATTTAAGGAAAGCAAATAACACGCTAAACAAGTGTAAACGGTTGATCATCAACCAGTACTAGACGCAAAAAATAAGACCTGTTTTAACAGCCAAAGAGCGCCTTGAACGGCGAGTAAAGTGGATTCAGGAAAATTCCACCTTTTCTACTCATCCTTCCCTTCTGTTCAATAAAACGTCATGTGCCGTTGAAAATCCGTGTAGTCGAGAAGAGATTCAAGTCTTCTGGGAGCAAGTATATGGACATACCTATCACCTAAATGAAGACGCTTCAGATATATCCCTCTTTCGTTAATATTGCCAAAGGCAAAGGTTGCAAGGTCCAGAGAAAGAGTTTCCACTAATTACTGCTGAAGAAGTAAAGAAAGTTATCACCAGAACTAAGAACTTTTAAGCGCCATAGCCAGATAAAATCAACAACTTAAGGTGGAAGAAGTTCACGTCTAGGCACTAACATCTACCTCGCATATTCACTACTTTCTTAAACGGAGAACAACCCATCTCGAAATGATTAATGCAAGGACGCACGGAACTGATCCCTAAGACCGGAGATTTGTCAAGTCCAATGAACTACAGGCCTATAGCTTGTTTAAACACCAGCTACAAGCTATTGACTGGCATCCACAAAGAAAGGATATTAACATCTATTCAGGCGGTATGGAGTCCTGCATGTAATTCAGAAATTTTATTTGGAAAACCAAGTCCAAAATACGGAATAAAATGGTCACAACTTTTAAGGTAGTTTCTTAATTTGATAATGGCTGCGGCTTCACCCACGTAAAACTAGAAGCTTTTCACCAGTCCCAGACCGTCGCCTATTTTACGCAATTTTCATATTCGCGTAGATTTAGTCCCTTCTTTCAACAATTCGAAACCGCTCACCTTCATAAGATTGTAGGTTCGTTTTCTAGAACATTTACATTCATTATTCCGGAATCTTTTAGCCTTTCACGCTAAATTTCTTCAAACATGGAAAAACAATATCAAAGACAATAATAGATTTAATGCTTACACGATGATTTATTAGAATAAATTTAAAAGAGATTTTTCGGGTTTCAATCGTGTGCAAAACTACGAATCTTGACGACGTTTCGTGAATATTGCAGTTCACTTCTTTAGGGCTGACCATTTTCAACAACATTTGCAACATTTCAGGTCAGCCCTGAAGACGTGAACTGCAATGTTCACAAAACCTTTTCCCACTATAACCTTAAACCTTGAATTTGGTAAGATAAACGTTTATTTTTTAGCCTGCTGGCCTTAAAAAATTGACTTGCTTACACTTCCATTTTTTTACAGAATTTTCTTACAACTAAGCCTTAAAACTAACATCCTTCCACACCTTATATCTAACGCCGCTCGCTCTTATCGCATTGCCTTCCTCGCTTCGCCTCGCCTCGCTCGCATGTCCCTACTTTCTTGCTTGCCTCGCATTACCAAACTCTGCCTCCGCGACTAATACCTAATACTTATCTACTATTTACAATATTTACAATTACTTATATTTACTTCCTCCTCTATTTACAATCTTTCCTTCTCCATTCCTCTTCCTCCTTCCTTCTCTTCTTCTCCATCTTACCCAATACTCCCTTCACCCATGCTACTGCCCTTTTGTCCCCCCTTTCATGCATCAATACCTCCATGCTAATCCCACTCCTTTCCACCTCCACGCACTCCTCCAACCAGTGCTCCACTCTTGCCTCCCCCTTCCCACATAGTTCACACATCCTCTTTTCCCTATCGAGCCAGAACCTATTGAAACCCTCCATGCACCCACATCTCATCCTCGCTATAAGCTCCTGACTTCCTTTCTCTCCTTTCTCACACGAATATTGCGCTCTCGCCCTTGGCATAATCCACACGTAGTTCCCATTAAACCTTGTCTCTCTTATTCTCTCTTCCCCTGCTGTCTTCTCTCTCTCCATGCTGTTTTTCTTAACCAACTCATATACCTTCCTTCCTTCCTCATGCATCCTTCTCAATTCATCAATATGCAGTCCATTCGTTCTAAAATACCTTTCTCTTTCAACCTTCATCTTCCCACCCCCTCTCCTGTTCTCCTTCTCCCACCAACACTCCCTAACCAGCTTACTTCCCCCCTCTTCCAAAAATTTCTCCTCATATTTACACGCTCGACTCCCCGCTAGAATCCCTACACTCGTTCTCCCCGTCTCCCTCCTGACAATATAATTAGGCGTGTTCCTTGCCAACCCCAGTGTCCACTTTACATACCTCTCCTGTATCCTATTTACCTCTTCGCTTTCCTTCCACCCCCACACCTCTACTCCATACAATAGCACACTTATCACTAGTGAGTCAAACAATTTCATTCTCCTTCCAAAATCATCCGCGAATAACTTCTTTCCCAACCCCCACACCTGCCTCATCACCACATTTGCCCTCCTCACTCTCTCTTTTATGTGACCATCCAGTCCGCCATTCCTCCGAAACAAGAAGCCCAGGTACACAAACTCTTTCACCGCCTGCACCGCCTTTCCCTTCCACTTCCACTCCCCTTCCTTATCCCTTCCACCTCCTTTTCTGAAAACCATAACCTTGGACTTTTCCGCATTCAGTTCTAACCTGTTCTTATCCAGGTATCTTCTCAACCTCTTCATCATTTCCTTTAAGGCCTCCTCGCTTTTTGCCAACAACACTATGTCATCTGCATACGCTAGCGACCAAATTCTAACCCCTCCTAACCTGACTCCTCCTACCACTCCGGCCTTCAGCTTACTTTCCATATCCGCAATTAAAATCGCAAAAAGCGTCGGGCTAAGCGGACAACCTTGTCTTAACCCCCTATCCATCCAGAATCCCTCCGAAATCCCCTGTCCTCCTCTTACCTTATCTTTGGTTTCTTCATATATCTCCCTTACCCTCTCGATCAGGCCTCTCTCCACTCCCCTCTCCTGCATCGCCTCCCACAACCTCCCCCTATCCACCGACGGAAACGCACCTTTTAGATCCACAAAAAACGCGTACACTCTCGATCCCTTCTTCGCTAATTCTCTATCCACCACGTGCTGCAGAACGTAGATATTGTCGATAGTACTCCAACCTGCCCTAAAGCCCGCCTGCGTCTCTGGCAATATTCCTTTCCCCTCGACATCCTTCCGCAGCCTCTCCGCTACTACCATCGCGTATACTTTATACGCCGTATTCATTAGCGTAATCCCCCTATAATTTTCCTGCCTATCCCTCTCTCCTTTCTTATACAGAGGCACTATTAATCCTTCTCTCCACCCTCGTGGGAATCCCTCCCCCCTCTATACTTTCTTCACTACCTCCTTCAGCCTCTCCCTAACCTCCTGTGTACTAAACAGCCATGCTTCGTTCTCTAGCCCATCCAGCCCTGCTGATTTTGACCTTTTTAACTTCCTTATCTGTTTCTCTATCTCCTCGTCATTCAACTCCTCCATCTCTGCCTCCCCCGTTATTCTACTCCCATCATCTCTCTTCCTTGAATCTGAGCCCTGAAATGATTCTTTAAAAAACTCCCTCCACTCCTCACTCCCTATCTTGTCGCTTATCCCTACTCTACGCTTCCTAAACCTATTTATTATCTTCCAGACGTCCCCTTCTGTCTTAACATTTCCTAACTCCTCCTCCATCTCTTTCTCCTTTTCCTGTTCTTTCTTCTTACACATCAATCTAAACCCCTTCCTCATTTCTACGTACTCCTCACTTTTCGCAGTACCCTCTTTCCACTTCTTATACTTCCTCTTCACCTTTCTTTTAATCTTTTTACATTCCCTATCCCACCACGGCTTCACCATTCCTTTCTTCTTCTTTTTGAATACCTTCTTTTGCACGCACCTTTTCACTTTCTGTTTTAAATCCTCCCATATCTCTTCCATCGTCTCCCCTTCGAAGCGTACCTTCCCTAACTGCTCCTTATATTTCTCTATCGCCTCCCTCTTCCAGCTAACCCTCTCCCCCGTCGACACTTCTTCCCCACCTTGCCTTCCGCCGTTCTCACCCCTTATCCACAACCCTAATGGCTGATGGTCTGATTCTACCCTCCCTTCTACTGCGAATCTCTCCATCTCCTCCCACCCTTGCACATTCATAACTACATAATCTATTACCGATACCCCCACCTTACCTACGTATGTGTATTCTCCCTCTTCGTCCCCAGTTGCCATACCATTTGCCACCGCCCAGCCTCTATCCTCCATCCAGTCCCTTAGAATCTCCCCCTCCTTATTTATTAACCTATCCTTTGAGTTCCTTTCGAAGCTCTCCCCTTCCCTGTAAAGGCCCCCTTCCCTCCCCATCCTCGCGTTAAAGTCCCCACCCAGTACAACCATACCCTCTTCTCTTTCACCTAACAGGTCTTCCACCCTTTCTTTAGTTCTTTCCATCCCATCCTTATCGTACACTGTCACAAACTTACACATTACCCCTCCTATCTTTACTTTCCTCATTTGCACTCCCTCCCCCTCTACCTCTCCTTGAGCTTCTTCCTCTAATCCATCTCTAATCCCCGTTATAATTCCCCCACTAGCCCTTCCTTTCTTCTTCACTCTGACCGCCTCCTGGAGTCTCCACCTATACCCCCTTGGCAGCTTTGGCTCTATTCTATCCCATTCCTTTCTTTCCACCCACGTCTCTACCAGTCCTACCACATCAAATTCCTGGATATACCTCCAGAACTCCTCATCCTTCTTCTTTACCCCTGCTACGTTCCAGTAAAGCACCTTCACAACTCCTCTACCCTGCATTACCCCCGCCCCCCTACTTCCTACGAAACAAATTCCCCTGCACTTCCTTCAACACCTCTTTCTCCTCGTCCCACACCCACATTTTCTCGTCTATTTTTATTTTCCGATATCCTACCTTCGCCGATCTCCCTTCACTCCTCTCCCTCCTAGCCCTGTCGTACAGCATTATCTGTACATCCCTTTCCTTTCTCGTCAAATCGTGATCGATGAAAACATCCTTATCCTTTATCCTATTTTTATTTCTCATTACCCCCAATTTTTCTTCCCAGCTCTCCAACTCCACAACCGCCACTTCTTTCTCCTTTCTCCCCTCCAACTTAACTTTCCCTACCCTGCCTTTATTCCACCCTATGCTCTGTAGCAGCGCTTCCACGCCCTCCCTTTCTTCCCCGCTCTTCATCTTCAACCCTCTTATCACAATATTATTTCTCCTGTCTGCCTTCTCCTTTCTCTCCATTCTCAACTCCATTGCCCTTATCCTTTCCCTATCCGCCCTCTCCTCCTTTTCATTCCTACGCTCTCCCACTTTCTCTTCTATCATATTCCCTACCCTCTCCCAAATACCTTTAATCTCGCCCCCGCTACCCCCGACTCCTATTTCCATTTCCGTCCTGCCCTCCACCTTCTCAAGCCTTTTTTCCGTCCTTTCTTTCCACGCCCTAATCTCCTCTTCCATCTGTTTTATTTTAACTTCTTTTTCTTTTCTTTCCCTCTCTAACCCATCTACTCTCTCTCTCAGCTCTTTCACCTCCTTTTCCCATTTCTCATCTCTGATTCGCAGGTCTTCCCTCATACCTTCCATCTGCTCCTTGGTCCCCCTTACGTCCTCCCTCAGGCCCCTGATCTCGCCTATCAACATCCCGAGAGCCTCCTTTTCCAACATCCCCTCCATTTTTTGGGGGGGTGACCTCGGTGTTATCCCGCTTTTTTTAACGGGCTCTCGACCTCCCTTTTCTCCGGACTCTCTTGGCTGTCTCTCTTCCTTTTCAAGAGATCCTCCCCGTCACTTGCGCTTGACGCTCTCTCCCTTACCTTCTCGCTTCCTTCGTTGCCACCGTCCCGATTTCTCCCTCTCCCCGACGCACCGCTCGACACCGGGCGACGCGTTGTTGGCCGTCGTGGCTTGTGGAAAATTCCCTCCCCGTCGGTTTCACTACCAGCACTGCCAGTACTCTCGCTGCCCACCTCCCGCTCTACCGCCGGTAAATGGGATCTATCCATGCAGTACCTGCCGCAACCGACAGATGTCTCTGCAAAATGTTGGCGTCTTTCGCCGCCAAATTTTCCTTTTTTTTTCAATTCCTCAGTCCCTGCAGACACCCCTTTCTCTCCCTTAGCATCCCCTAACTTTTCGAGAACCACCCTTGAACCCTCGAAAGCCCAGGACTCCTGACCACGGACTCCCCCGATTACTTGCCAACCTAACCTCACTTTCCCTATCCAGCTAGATACCACCTCCCACCCACGCTGAAACTCACTTTTTATCTCCCCAATTCACCCCACACAATCCTACTCACCTCCTCGGCTTCCACCCTCTCACTCCACTCACACCTTCCACACAAATTCCGTAAAATTCTCTCTCCACCTGTCACTAAACACGTTCTCACTTCCGCCACCAACATGCAAGTCCCTTGAATTTTGTAGAAGATGGAATAAATTCAAATGTTATTTATCAAATTAAAATTTTAGCGATTTTAATTTCCCGGATAATCTTTTCAGAATTCGAATTCTTCTCCTCTTTTGTATTATTCACCACAGGGGTTGAGCTTTTCCAAAAATAATTAGTAGAAAACCGTGTCTCATTTGGGTCCCAAACTATTACATCCTCAACATGTATGATGAAAGATATTAGATTCATGTGAATTTGTATTCGTCCAGTGTTCATCAACTCTCATCGTTTTGAGAACCCCTAATTCAGAAAAAAATAGTTTTCACTAACATGCGTGTCTGTCTGCCCGTCCGTAGTCTGACGGCACGATATCTTTGAAAGGAATTTTCCAATCAGCATTTCCTTTTCCACGATTTTTTTTCCTCAAAAAATACAGTTCAAGGTCGTTAACCAGTCTTCTACCGTCAATATTGATGGTCTGAGCCATACAAAATAAAAAAGGATAATTAAAAATGCTACTTTCCCAAAAATCACGCTAGTTACAATAAATAGTCCAAGAACAAAATAATTAGTTTCAGGAAGGTCTACGAAAATTGACTTTAAATGCTATTTTTAAGGATAATGTTTTTTGTTTGAAACGTGGAAAATTCTATACGAGAACGAAAAATTCTCATTTATAGCCTCAAAACGCAAAACGCGATAAAAGTTCCAACAGAAAAGTTTATCGCCTTAAAAAGATCAACGACATTTCCATTAATTATTTTCAGACGGCGTCAATATTTTGTCCGTGAAATTTGAATCCTTAGATTCTTATTATTTGTGATGGAAGGTATTAGATTGATTTGAATTTTGACTTATCTAGTTGTCGTCAATTATCGTCGTTTTGAGACCCCCTGAATCACAAAAAAACGGGTTTTACGGACATGTCTGTCTGTCTGCCTAAGATTATTGCAAAATAAGATATAAAATTAGAAATATGAAAATAATAATAATAAAGACTTCAATTTGTACTTTATTTTGCAACATTTGGAAAAGTTGTCCCGGACATAGGTAGAGAAATCATTATAACGTATATATGTATATAGTGTATAATAGAGCTTAACATAGTATAGCAAATTTTCCGTTTTAACCATACTTTAATGGAACGCGAAGCGCGAGGCACGTGATGAAAATGTGTTCGATAATTCCGAAGGAGCAAATGAAAATTCACAACTACAAAATTGAAGTTTTCAGCAGAGGAAGCACAAAAACTGAGCTCCAGATTCGAGCGATGCGCACCCCAGGCGCGTAGCGTGCGATGAGCATATTTCCGCGTAGTGCGCAGATTTTTCAGCTTTGATTTCGAGTTGGCCAAAGAAGGTGTACAGCCAAAGGAAAATCAATTTGCTTGCCTAATCATTCAGTTAGTGTTTTCTTTCTGAAGGTAATCGCAATGAGAACACAAACCAAATTTAAAAAAAGCGGTTACAATTTTTACAAAGAAATATATCTAAGTAGCGTGCATACATTTGAATTTAAAAAAATAAAAATTGTAAGTTAGGGCCAACCTAACTTGATCATAGCTCATGTATACTCTGAAGTGAAATTAATGATCTATGTGGACACCAACTGAGTATGCTGAATTGACTGACTTGAAAAACTGACGATTTATAGGATCTTCATGCGATATTGGTACAGTCACATTGGCAACCTCGCCTTCTATACGTACTTTTACTCTTGTATAGGAATTGGGAAGATCAGCTCTTGGAACCATTAATGGACAAAATTCTCCAAATACGATTATTCCAATTATGTACTCGTGATGCTTGTCTGTTACTGCATTGTAAAAGCCTTCTCCTAAAAGGAAAATTCGAGTTCGATACAGAAAACTTTCGTAATGGTGAACACTAAGTTGAATGGGAGAAGGATGAATTGCATATTTGTTAAATGGCCAAATTAGTTCTGCAAAAAGAAAGTTTAATTAAAAAGTTTATTACTTTATGGAGCACTGTTCGTTGGCAGGAAAGAGGTTATTTTACTTTGTACGATCTCTGAGAGGAACCATGTAGTTTGCGATTCATAATACACTTTCAAATATAGATCTTAGTATATTTACCAATAGCATTAGGAAAAATCGCCAAGATCAAACACAGAATACCAATTGCGGTCCTCATTTTCTTCAAATAAAGGAAAACCACTTATGAAGAAAGATAAAAAGATTTCAATTTTTAAATATTCTGCAAAATGGTCCAGGGTAGCTTATTCTAATCGCTATCTCAAACGTTATTCAGATTATTTGTATTTCATTAATATCTTTGTCCCACACAGAAGTCATAAAATTACCTCAGATTTATGATATGTTTTCAACACTGACGATTCACTTCTCTTTAATTATATTACGTAAGCCACCATTTTGTAAACAAAGAAAAAGTAAGAAGAAGATCAAAATATGAAATCCTCGCGCGAAAACAAAGGCAATCGCAAAGATTAAAATTAGGGAGAGGATTTGAATAATATTCTAAAGCTTTGATTGTTTTACGTGCCTCTTCCTCATGGTCAATAGGTAGTCTTTCTACTTCCTGTCGATTTCACCTGGATTTGTTAAAGCTTTCAAAAAAAAAAATATCGAATAGTCATGGTTTTACACTGCACACAGTCTCTCCCATGAAGGAGATTATCTCATTCTTTTAATTTGTGTAGAAGAACCACGTTGTGTTTGAAATTAAAAAAAAAAATTAATTCTATACAAAGAAATATTTTGCTCTATGGGATAAGTCCTGAGAAAATCAATTTCAAGAATGGATTCATGAAATTCAAAAACTATTCATCAGATAAACCAAAAATAGAACTAAGAAACCATGCATCACAGTGGGTGTCGATTGAGTTATACCCAAGAGGACTTGCATGCCCAAAAACAAAAGAATAGCCTAAGCCTTTTTTCAGAAAACTCAATTTTTGTATAGAGGTAATTCTACATATTTTCATAAAAATAGCTTGGAAGTTGAATTTTATTCGCTAAAATGGGTTAGTTAAGCATACACAAAAGGACCGTAGGTTCTGAATAGCTTATAGGAACTGAATCCCTTCAATATTTTCGAAAAATGGTGATGATGTGGAAAAATATTAGTGTTCTCAGAATTGCTTCTTTCCATCCCATCCCAGGGTCCAAAAAGCAGTATTGATATTACAGCCTATGAAATTTGATACAAAACTTAAAAAATCGTACGTTTCACCTTTCAATGTTTCGGAGTTATGGGCCTCAGAAGTTCATTTTGAGCGTATATTTTTTTTAAGAACAAATTCCAATTGTTATGAAGCAACTCTTGTCCTATGCTTCGCTGGTGAAAGTTGCTAGTAAATAAATTTGAGTGTATGCCTGTGATTATTCACAGAAATAATGTACGTCACACCCTTAAAAATTGGAAGTTCAAACGAACTTACTTGTAAAGTAAGTTCTATCCTAATGCAATGAAGCGCCTCTTCCTAAATGATCAGTTCTAGCTCTGAAATACTTACCCATTCTTCAGCACAAATATTGAGGCCCAATATATGTTTTAGCTAAGATTTAAAGAAAGGATGATCCTCTTCGTAGGAAAATCCGTGTGCAGTGTGCACCCATTAACGTTCAATACTTTTTCGTTTCGAAAGCTGTAAAAAGTTGTGAAAGAATTGACAGAAAGAAGAAGGATTGCATGTTGATCATTTTGGAAAAGAGGCTTCAGACAGTCGGGATTGCCTTGAGAAAATCAAAAGATTGCGATTCCTTTCATATTCTCGGAACCTATTTAGGCACATTTTTTGTTTAAAAAGAATACGGTGAGCTTTATACTATATTTCGTATTGGGCAGCAGAATCCTGGTCCTTAATTTTGAATATTACGTGTGTTTCGCGTAATTGTTTGTTGCCATTTCCGTTATATTTTTGACTCCTTTTCTTAGTAAGAGTTTCTTCATTTACCTCTTATGAAAACTAAAAATTGATGATTGCGCCACGGTGATGTGTGAGCCTTGACATTAGTAATATAAATTTACATCGAATGAATTTAAGTGATCAAGTTATTAAGTGAAACACGACAACGGACCGGCGAACCGCTCACACTGTTAAGTGGACGGATCAACTCGGAGATGACTTAGTGGACTGCTACGATGCCAGCATTATCCCTGTTCGCGGTGGCTACATGGCGCGCATGTACACTTTGTACTGCCAGAACACCTAGAGCTTTTAAACGTTTCACAACGTTTGTTGTGGAATCACGATGATAAGCTCTCGCAAGCAAGATATGTCTAAAGTGGGTCGAAAATAAATACTTTTGGAATTCCAAATCGCTGCAACGCGGAAAAGTGGCGTATTGGGGTCCTAAAAAAGTAGAATTAATTTGGAATCGATCGACATGCAGCATGGTTACCGGTGCTCGAAAAAAGGTTTCAAAAATTTGTTGTTTGCAGAGTTTTTAAATTTGATTGAGTTTTAATTTTTTTTTTACATACCTGGAGGTCAAAAAAGTCTTCTCAATTTTTTTCGCATTTCAATCTATCATTTCCTGAGAGATAATTCCTATTTAATTTACCATTATTTTCGAAAAAATTTTTCAACGCGTTTGCGAATAGGAGGAGAGTTATTTGAGCTAAATGAAAACTTTTGAGTGACATAAATGCATTGGAAAAAAATCCACAAGATCCAGGAATCGAAATTGGTAAAAAAGTGAATTTAAAAATTTTTTATTTTGGTATTATTATGAACTTATCTTCATAACATGTAATAATATTATATGTGCTTTGTGTCGACCAGGGTAGTAGATAATAAGAGTCAAAAATTTTTATTAGATTGAGAGTTCCATCAAATCATAATTTGACGTTTGACGTTTCGACTACACTTCGGTAGTCCTTTTCAAAACAAAAATGGTAGTAAACATAACCTATAAAATTACAATATAATTGTTTGAGATTATATGAATATATAAAGTTACGCTGGTTTATAATTTGCTGAGTAAAATAAAAAAGGCAAAGATTAATCACATTGAATGTGTGATAGTGAACATACCTGTGAATTTTATGTATTGTTGGTTTTTTTTTAATTGGAGTTTTTTATGTTATGCCTTTTTGTTGGCGCGAGTGATGATAATATCTTTGTGTTTTTTAATAAATTTCTCAGATTCCACAGCCATGTTTAAATCTTGTGAGATGAATCGACTACAATTATTAGCATTATAAAAACGTTGTAAATTAAAAGCTAGATCAGTTCGAAAGGTGTCTCTTTTATCTTCGTCTATAAAACCGATTTTTTCTTCTATGTTGCATGAAGTAGTCTATCCTGCATACATAAAGACTTAATCCTTGAATTTAAAAACAATTTTCACGATAGGTTACAATTTCCAATAGAACGTGAATCAGATAATAGTATTAACTTTCTAGATGTATCTATCACTCACATTAATGGCCAGATTATAACCAATTGGTTTAGCAAAGACACCTGGTCCCGTCGTTACACCAATTTTAGATCAATAACTTATCCTCCATACAAAAATAGCGTTATCAATAGTTTAGTCCGTCGGGCAATAAAACTTGCACACCCCTCTTTCCGTGAAAGCAATTTAAAAATAATAACCAAAACTTTTGAAGATAATGGTTTTCCATTTGAATATGTTACCAAGCAGATAGAACGTCGTCTACAAACAATATATAATAACAATAATAATAATAACATTAACTACAATAACCAAAACACTGACTTTAATCTGGACCAAATTATAGTCCGCGCATACTGTCCACTAATTTCAAAATTGTGTACCAAATTTCTTAAAAAATACAACCTCAAGGCAGTTTTAAAACCAATGAAAGATGCTTTAAAATGTTTTAGTAATCAAAAGAATTTAACTCCTATTGAAAAGTGCACTGATACTGTGTATAAAGTTAACTGTAAAGACCGTATTAATTGCTACATTGGACAATCTAAGATAACATATACATAATAACGAGAATGAAAGAACATAAGAGAGACTGTGACAAACTTATTTAAAAAAGCCGGTTTATCTAAACATGCTATAAAATATAAACACAATTTTTGATTTTGAAAACTATACTATTTTAACTAAAGAATCTTCATATTATAAAAGAATATTTATGGAAATGTTTCACATCGTCGTATACGTTTGTCTTCGCACTTCGCCTACGGCATGGTACAGAACAAATGAGGTTTCAAAATGTGTTTATTTTTATTAATTTATTTATAATACTGTGCTCAGCCTATGGGCGAAATCGGACATAAGTTCGTCTTTATTATTTATATAATTTTATCTAAAAACGACGTTTTTTGACATTTAAACTATAAGCTATTTTTACAACGGTAACATGTCAAAATAACTCACTCCAATTAAAAAAACCAACAATACATAACATTCACAGGTATGTTCACTATCTCATATTCAATGTGAATATTCTTTGCCTTTTTTATTTTACTCAACAAATTATAAACCAGCGTAACTTTATATATTCATATAATCTCGAACAATTATATTGTAATTTTATAGGTTATGTTTACTACCATTTTTGTTTTGAAAAGGACTACCGAAGTGTAGTCGAAACGTCAAACGTCAAATTATGATTTGAGGGAACTCTCAATCTAATAAGATTTTTTGACCAGTAGACAGAAACACTTCCACTCTTCTTATTCATAACATGTAGTTGAAAAATTTTTCGAGCATGTGTGGGTTTTTTAAATATAGAAATACACTAGAAAGAAATATCCACAAGACCCAGGACTCGAAATTGGCAATACAGTGAATTTAAAAATTTTTGATTTCGGTATTTTATGAACTTATCTTATAAATTGTACTTTAAACATTTTCCTGAGCATTTGTGGTGTTTTTAAACATAAAAAAATACACTAGAAACAAAATATACAAGACCCAGGAATCGAAACTGAAATGACAGGAAATTTTCTCATTTCGGAATTTTGTATCTAATAGAATTAATTTTTTTTTATTTATAAGCTTCACATTTTTCGAGCTAATGTGAAATTTTTAAGCCTAGAAATACATTAGCAAAAAAAGTCGAAAAGATCCAGGAATCTTAATTGAAAACAGCAATTTTTAAAAATACTGAATCGGTGTTTATTGAATTTAAATATATCTGTGAACCTAATTTCCTTAGATGCAATTCTTTTTTGAACTGGAAGATGGCATCTTTCTTTGCGCATGCAATTTTACCCACTGTTTTCTTTTTTTATGCATTTTCGAAAAATGTTAAACTTATAAATGAAAAAAAAATTAATTCTGTTAGATACAAAATTCCGAAATAAGAAAATTTGCTGGAATTCCAATTTCAATTCCTGGGTCTTGTCAATTTCTTTCCTAGTGTATTTCTATGTTTGAAAAACACACACATGCTCATGAAAATGTTTAAACTACAAGTTATGAAGATAAGTTCACAAAATACCAAAATCAAAAATTTAAAAATTCGCCGTATTGCCAATTTCGATTCCTGGGTCTTGTGGAATTCTTTTCTAGTGTATTTTTTATATTTAAAAACACGCACATGCTCATGAGAATGTTTAAACTACAAGTTATGAAGATAAGTTCACAAAATACCAAAATCAAAAATTTAAAAATTCGCCGTATTGCCAATTTCGATTCCTGGGTCTTGTGGAATTCTTTTCTAGTGTATTTCTATATTTAAAAACACACACATGCTCATGAAAATGTTTAAACTACAAGTTATGAAGATAAGTTCACAAAATACCTAAATCAAAATTTTAAAATCGTTATTTGGGGTTTTTTATGTCGTCGATTTCAAATATATAGTGAAAATTTGAAAATGTTAAATGTCTGGTGCAATATTGCATCAGACATTTAAAATTAAACTGAAAATTCAAATCATTACATTTTTGAATTTTCACCCTAGATTTTAAATTGACGGCATAAAAAAAAACCCTAAGTAACAATTTTTAATAAAATCGGTTATAGTCTTAGAATGACATTCCGCCATATTGGATCCTTCATTTTTAATTTTGATTTCAGATTAGAAATCAGCAACCCCTCCCCTCTGAAGTAATTTGCAGTCATGTCGGCTCGGTCTGACAATTTTGGTCCGCCATATTGGATCCGACATTTTGAATGTTGAAATTTTGACTTTAGATTCGAAATCAGCGACGCGAAAAGCCCCCGCACAGTAATTCTGCCGTCCTGATGAAGAAACTGTACAACTGAATTTTTCTCAAAAATGAGTTTTTTATATGGTTGCATTCGTAATGAAAAGACGAATTTAACCATGCCAATCATTATTCAAAATTGTAATTAAATCTCGAGATAATTGAGTCTCAATTAACATATCTACAGCGATTTTCGAGAATTCCTGATGAAGAAACAATACATCTGCAGAAATTCTAGCATATCTACACGAATTCCAGGATTTGGGATAGTGCTGAGCCCTCAGATCCTGATAAAAGAAATACATCTGCGCAGATGTGTTTTTGCTCATGAGGATCCTCGGTCTTTTTGCAGTCCGATTTCCTGAAATCGAATAACACAAGTACATGTTAAGTTTCTTCACTCGGATTCGAGGGTAACTTTGAGCCACCGATCCTTCTTTTCAATAGCACATCTGCATTTTGTATTTGTCAAACAAAAATAATTCTTGTTCATTATTAATATAATTATTATGAATTATCTGAAATAATTATAGAAATATAATTAGTACATTATTATCCTTTTAGAGACTATCGTAACCATTTGATGATATTAGAAATTTTTTTCTTTTTTTTTAATAATTCCGAAGCTTTTAATTTTCAAATTGCGAGATAATTGGCCAATGTTTTTAAAAAAATCACTTGCATGATTTTGTTGTAGAAAATCATATAAAAAATTTATAAATATTGTTGTAAAAATACATTTAATTCGCTGATTTTGCCCGAATAATTTAAGCAAGAGATGAAAAAATTGATCGAGTCCTTTTTCGTGTCGTGTTCTATAATATATTATTGTAAATAATTCATTTTTATCTCTAGTCTTTGTAGTAATATAGTTTCTCAAATTCTTTCATATAAAGAAAAAATCAATAATTTTACCTACAAAATTGTGAAATGATCATATAAAGTACATTTTTCAGTATATTTGGAAAAAATGGGAAGATTCAATTCAAAATCGAGTTGGGGAATAATTTTTTGGATATTGTTTTTTTTTTAAATGAAGAATTTCAACCTTAATGTACATTCAACTGACAGATCTCAGATTATTTGTAAAAAAACAAAATTATTTACTGGGTCTACCGAACCACTCCAAATAGTCGTCGTTTTTCGTTACAAACAATTTTTTGTAAAAACACTTTTTGGTTTAGAATTCGAATTAGTTAGCTAAAAAATTAAATTCAAAACCATTTTAAGATTTATAGAATATATAAAAAAATGTCGAGTTAAATTTAGTAGAATCTATAAAATTCACATATGTATTAAAAATCTTTTCCTTTAATTGATATTATTTATTGTTAGAATTTTTCGTTATGCTTGTCAGTCTTAAAGTGTGTTAAGGACACTGTTAAGCAAAATTAAATGGTTTTAATAAACAATTAATAATTTCACCAAAGTCTGTAACTCTTTTGTTTTATTTTCTGCTCACACAATGATTTTAATGATCAACATATCAAATTAATTACTTTTGTATTATTGATACATTTTGTATTACGAAACTTAACAATTAATTGCAATTCAAAAATTAATTAATGATTACATCATAATTGTACCTCTTTATAAATTTTTAGAAAATTTTTAGTTGTCAAGTTTCTCCAGTAGGAAACTCGGGGGTTCTTGAAGGCTGATTCCTGTATTCGGAAGCACATCTGCGCAGATGTGTTTATTAGTAAGGATTCTCGGCGATTTTGTGCATTCATATCTAGCATGTCTACAGTTTTGCATATGAATAATTGGAATTAGCCATCTTTCGTTTTGTTTTAATGAATAGAGCATGTCCGATTTACCCAAGAACAGGATTTTTGTTCAAAAACTCTCATACGTTAAAAGGTAGATGCAAACGCGTTTTATTGAATATCTCGGTTCTTCTCAAATGCAGTTGTATAGTTTCTTCATCAGGATGGCAGAATTGTCAGTCATATCAGCTCGGTCTTACAGCTTTGGTCTGCCATATTGGATCCGTCATTTTTTATTTTGACATATTCATTTTGTATTCCAATTCGAAGACCCAAAAACCCCTTTAATACAAGAAATAGCCAAATTTACATTAGTAGAAATCATTCATGCCATAAAGGCTCAAAATAGATAATTCAATTGCATTTTTTTTACAGACAGGAAGTCCTGAGCTGATTTAGAGCCCATATTTCGATTCGTAATAACGAAATCTATTAGAATATATTGTAACCAGTGGGTTACAGGGATAGAGCCTTGCTGTAGGTAAAACGCTTTACTTGCTTGAAAAGAGAACATTCTGTTGCATCACAGAGGAGCAAAAGAAAAGAGCACACTCCGAAGCCTCCCACCTACTACTAGCACGCGAATTGTGGGAGTCTAAAGTGTAACGCTTCTTTAAAAAGCGTTACGCAAGCCGAAAACGGCAGTTGGGGGTGTTGCGTGGCAAACGCAACAAATCTTGGGGAGTACCTCAAGGGAAGCTGGAGGACTCTCTTCTCCATCCTTGCCTAGTACTTCTCTCCAAGAACTTGGGATAATTTGTGTTCTTAGGCCTAAAAACCTAAGTCCCCAAATTCTGTCTTAAAACGGAAGACCCTCTAGGAGAGGACGGAAATTACATTTCCTCACCCTGTCCACAACAGGTCCATCTTCTTGAATAGTTGTGCGTGCCATTCAAGGCTTCAACTTTTTAAGAGTTTAAGAGTTCTAAAGATAAAATAAAACTTTAACCATTTGGCAAATTGCCAATATCCGAGAGAGAGAGAACTATTGTCAAACTCAAAATTATACTAGCCTAACTGAAGAGTGGAGCACAGTTAACTGTGTAAACCAGTTGAAGGAGCTAGATTTTATAATCTATAACTTACTCATCAAACCCTTAGCTTCTTGTAAGCAGGCGGGAATTTATTCTCCAACCTGGTTAAGAAAGGGGCTAAGCTTGGAGAGTAAGTCCTGAGAATATTTCTCTATTTAAAAGGGAATTTTGACCCTAATCATAAATTTGAACAAAGAGTAAATCTCTCATAACCCGAAAAATCCGGATTCGTACACTTGTAGCTTTACTTTGAGAAACTTTGCGTGCCTCTACTTCGAGGTGTTGTAGTGTTGTTTATTGTTCACTTGTAGGTGTTGTCCCTGCAGTAAGGGAGCGACTCAACCTAGGCCTCTTGTCTAGTTAGCATAGTAAGAGAAGCGTCTTAGGGACCACTCATTACCTGGGCTAGGATTATTATTACAAAGACTTTTGAATAGCCGATGATTAGGCAAATTAGATTTAGAGAAAAATATAACAAAATCATAAATTGATAGACTGCCACTGTGCATCAGCAATAAGATTATACTACGGGTCTTTGCTCTGCAGACACCGAAATTATAAAAGAGTTTTTGAAATTAAAAAGTGAAGGTGAAAGTAGCCTCTAGTATAAATTACACCCGAAATTTCGATAAGTCGTTCCACTCAGGCGAGAATTCTGTTGATTAAGTGTACGTGAAATACAAGTTGAAGAAGAAAGATTAAAAGAAAAAAGAAATAAAAAAAATTTACTCTTGATTAGTTTTCATTAGAGATAGGGAAAATTCCAAAGATACTATTGATGATACTCAGTTAACGCTCGATTTATATTAAAAAGATTTTTATTTTTAATAAGAAAAACTCTAGAGAGTTCATGAGATTTAGCTTCGGCTCAATTTAGAAAGATATTTTGTTACGAGTAAGAATAAAAGTTAAGTACTTAGTTTCGACGTTTTAGCTACGGCTTAGTTTATTAGGACGAACCTTGCCAACAAATACATAAAGGCATTAACTTCTATTTCTTTTTGAGAATTATAATTTAGAAATTAAGATAGCACAGATTCAGGGATCCCATGTAAATACAGTTAGATAGGCTTTTGGTAAATAAACACCTGTTTCTAAAAATAAGAATCTTATTTCTCCTCCATGCGTAATCCTTTGCATTAACAAAAATTATTCAAAAGAATTTTAGAATATAAGTAAAGTTAACTTCGCCAAAAACCGGCAGTTGCAATATGTGTATCATATTTAATATAATATCTGAGCGCCCATGGTATCCAATAATACAACTTTTTGTCAAAAAATGTCAAATTTAACCTAGATTTTCAAGGTAAAAAATATATATATTCAGCTTCTCCGTATCTTTCCTCTATTCTGTGGCGTGGACTTCTAAATCTCCAATGTCCTTATAACTGAATTATTATGGGTACAGCTGATATAGTTGGAAATGGGAGAAATCCTCTCCTGAAAATTTTCAGGAATCACGAGATGATTAGCAAAGGAATATTACTTTACTAAGTCGCGGATCAGGCTGCCGAGACCCTTGGCCTGGATATTAACATCAAAAGTGTGGAAAGTGTATTACTCCATGTAGATGCCTCAGTTTAAAAATCCAATTGAAGAAAGCAGAGGGCAAAAACTTACTCGAAAAGCTCCTTGACAAAAAAATACATGGAAACCTTTACATAAATGTAGCAGATCATTCCTTGCCGAGGAAAATGGTTTCGAATCCGCAAACAAATAAATCCATTTATTTTGTTCTTAAAATAAATATATATTTAGAGGTGGCGCAAGCCCCATGAAGTTTGGCACGTATTTCTCATAGGAAAACAAAACGTTTTTGTAAATTTTATTCAAAATCGTCAATATTAGCTGAATCGGGTTCAAACTGAAATTTCTCTTCACAATTATCCATAGATACGAATAAAATCTTACTTCTTTTATAATTTTGTTTGCGGTTTTTATAATCAAAATTGTTTCTAATACATAGAATCCGCGACATTCTAACTCTATTCTAAGAGAAAATTGCTGAAAAAAATAATAAATTGTGTACAAAATTTATGTCAGCATCTAATTATCAGTATAAAGTAGTATTTTATGTATTAGAAGCAATTTGCATTAAAAAACCGCTCAAAATCATGAATACAAAATTGACGATTCCAAATAAAATTTACAAAAACGACTTTTTTCTTATGGGAAGTACGTCTTAAACTTCATGGGAGGTTTAAAGGTACATGATACTCGTCTCGGTCTCTCCAGCTGGAAAGAACGGACTGGTTACTGATTTGAACAGATAAGAGAGAAAGAGAGGGTTGGTAAGGGTTAGAAATAAGTAAATGGGACTTACCGATTTTTTAATCGGTTTGAATGCGTTTAAATGACAAACTAATCCCTTGAAGTTAGGCTGGTGGAATCCTTTGGATCCTGGTTATGGTGACCTTGAACCCTTTGAATTGACCCTTACTGGAACCAGGGGTATCACCTTGGATAACCCTTGTAAATCCTGGGGTTGACACTGGAAGCCTTGGCAAGGGCGGTGGGGCTCAGTGGATTATAGGGATCTTGGCTTGACCGCACTAGATACTGGACCTATCCTGGTTCTACACTTCTGAACAATTTCCGCAAATACTTAGCTGAATTTATATGATAGAGGGCTTACAAAATCACTGACTGAATTGACCGTGCCGATTAAACTGATACCGAAAAACTAACCGAGTGTTCTCGTGATCCAACATGAGCTTTTATACAGAATTTCTCAGAGGACGAGTGATTCGTACCCAACGATAAACTTCATACATAGCTTGCTTTGTAATTAGCTCCCCTTGACATATTGGCAGTATCACTGACGCTAACCTTTGTGAAAATGGATAAGGGGTCGTGCATAAATTACGTAACACTTTTTTTTTTTGGGGGGGGGGGGGTCTAACTTAGTGTTACATAATGGTGAAAAACTACAGGGAAAAGTCGGAAAAAGCGTTACATAGGGGGGGGGGGGGGGAAAAATTTGTCGGAAAATTGCGTTACGTAATTTATGCACGACCCCTAAGGGCCACCCCTCACAATACATTTAATCCTGATTAGATCAGTGTTTATAGCTTTTCTTCCATACATATTTTAAATACTTATAAGTAGTCAATATAATGTGGAAGATGCTTAAAGAATATCGTCGTGATCTCATGAAAAAAGGTAAAAAACTCTTGTTAAAAAAATTGTTTAGCTGTGTCGCTTGTTATTAAATATCTACGTTCTTCAGAAACTTCTGCTCTATTTGTTTACAATTTCGTATTTGGTCAAATAATTTTGTTTGTTAAAACAATATTGTTCGGAAAGAAATGTTTGAAATTTATCCTTTTCTGTAATAATTGTGGTAATTTGTTCATTCAATAAATATAACGTTCAATTTTGTCGTTCTGAAACTTTAATAAGCAAAACATGTTAATTGTATTAGAGTCGGTGCAAAAAAGTTGCGAAATGAGAAATTAAAATAGATCTCAAATTTCCACATGTCAAAATGTCTCTAAATACAAATTCAAATACAAAAATGAAGGAAGTATGAATAAATCAAATTTTGGATGAATTATTTTTATAAAGATAATTTTTATTGAGTTACAGGAATCGAAAAATTATACAGGCTCTCAAAAAAGTGAAAGGTTCACTAAACTCGACAACCATACCTACATGTTTTTGTGGTTAATGAATACCTAAGCTGGTTGTTCGTTACCCCTATAAAATCACCGTTTGTTTTCAAACTTAAAACATATTTTTGATAACTGAAATAACTCATTTTGATGTTGAAACTCTAGCCGTAGTGACCTGAACTCTTAAAGGGAAGGTGCTCTTTTGTTTTTGAGGTCGCTGAAGCCAAATCAAGTGTTTGCTATAATTGGTCAGGTAACCGTTAGATTGGGTCGTTTCGAATGCAATTTTTTTTGTTTTTCGGTCAACATTTTCCATCTCCGTAACGCGTTCAAAGTTTCTAAAATATGAACAATTTCGAACATTATTTTAAAAAATCGCAAAGAATTCTTCCCACTGTCAAAATTATTTTTTTTTTTTACTGAAATGAACTTATCTCATCATCATCATTTTTGGGTGTTTGGAACCTCTTCCTGGTGATACAGGGGGGAAGGAAAGAGGCCAAATTTGGCTAATATTTTAGGGGTTTTGCGCGTGAGTGAAGTGCAGCTCTTGGCTCGCCTGATGTGCCAAAGCGACCTGAGATGGTCTCTGTCGTAACTCTTTCTACTGTTCATATACGTAGTGAGATATGATTGTTTCAGAGACTATCGGAATATAAACTTTGTCGTAAATGGATTTCAACTTTTGAGCTACTGTCTAAGCAATAGCTTTTAAGGCACATTTGTGATGCTCAACGCTGAAGCTATTTTTTGTCGTTCCTCCTGACAACATCTAATAACATCCTCAAATGAGGGAAGAGTAGAATTTGACAGGTCTCTCGGTGTGCCAAACAGAGGGCACACAAAAGACTGCCTTCATATTTTACGGTTTTTGCAGTTTTCCATGGTTAGAAAACCCCAAGAGCACGCTGAAGACAAAACAAAACGTGAAAGTTCTGAGACTGTGCGCCATGCCAGCTACTCGAAAGAAAATCGTCAGGCTGCGACACGTTTGTCTCTCGCTGCTAGCTGTCAACCGTAGCCGTGCGGCATCGTCGCGTTGTAGTAATTTAGGGTCATTTTGGCACATCAGTCGAGCCAAGAGCTGTACTTCACTCACGCGCAAAAACCCTTAAATATTAGCCACATTTGGCCTTTCCCCTTCCCCCAGTATCACCAGGACGGAGTCCGAAACACCCAAAAGTGATGAATAATGATGATAAGTTAAGTTCATTTCAAGAAAAAAAAATCATTTTGACAGTCGGGAGAATTTTGTGCAATTTTTTAAGAACATGCTCGAAATTGTTCGAATTTTCGAAACTTTGAACGCGTTGCGAAAACGGAAATAGTTGATCGAAGAAAAATGTCAAGAGGCTACTTTTCCACCCTATTACGCTTTCAATTTTAAAAATTCATTTTAAACGACCCACTCTAGTAACCATTCATTTGTAACTTAAAAAAAAATGCAGAAAGACTGAAGTTAATAATTTTGGTGCTAATGTTTAAGACGCAAAGACTAAAATCTTGGGAAAAAGGTTTTATACGTTGTTGCCTATGGTTTCATTTTACTAGGCCACCTACTGGTCAAACAATTTCAATAAAAACCTGCTACCTGGACAGAAGCTGAAGACGATAACTGCCCTGAAAGGGGATGTATAGAATGATTTGCTCTTCAGGCTGTTGATGTAATGGAGCCGGCAGGGGCTATGCAGGGGCCCTTATGATGCGAGAATGAAGCCGCAGTTTGTCCGACGACGAGCTGACATTGTCCTCGTCAAAGTCGGAAAGCCTTGATACTTAGGCCGGGTGAGGCATCAGGGTTATCACCCCCGGGACGACAGAATCACCTACGATCGGTCCAGGATTCTTAACAAATGGGGTTCTTCTTTACAACTATGACAACTAAATATAAAAATACTAAAAAATGTACAAATCGTCCGAAAAATCAAAGCTTCTCAACTCGAGTTGATGTTTGAGCTCCCGCTTGTAAACATTCTTGCGATAAGGCCTCTGTTATATTCTGCTATATTTGTAGTAAATACAAGGTTCCGAGAGATCGTAAACTCACATATTTCTGTAAAATTCAGTAATATTTATAAGGAATGTTTCGGTCTCAATGTTATGGATCGAAATGACAAATCGGTTCCACGCAAAGTGTGTTCTAGTTGCCATATAATATTTAGTCGTTGAGATATCAGTCGAGAAAGAAAAACCCTGAAATTCACGAAACTTACTTTGTGGAAAAAACCACTAACGGAAAATGATTGCCATTTCTATATAAATAAGTTAGCAGGGGTTAGATGGCAACGGCCATACCACGCTGGAAACACCAGTTCCCGTTAGATCACTGAAGTTAAGCAGTGTTGGGCGCGGTTAGTACTTGGATGGGTGACCGTCTGATACTACTGCGTTACTGTTGGCGGTGGTGGGTGTGGTGAGCCCACACTTGTAGTTATTTACTACAAGAAACTATCCACCTAGAAACACTACCCGAATCGGGTAGTGTCACGCTTACCCCTTGAGGCTCGCCGAAAGGGAAATGGCTTAATGGTATATAAGAATGAAGGGTAAAAAACCATTTCTTATGTCCATTTTGCAACAGTAACGAAATCCACTAAATTGTTTGAGACTGATACAAAATTTTGGGGCCGGGATATTTCATTGGAGTGAATATGATTTTTATATGTATTTTGAGCCGCAGAATACGATAATGACCTCAGTTTTTGCCCTACACATCAGGATTTTTTTAGGTCGCAAAATATCGATTTTTCTAAAAATCCCAATTTAACGCATTTTCGGGATTATTTGCATATCGCGATTTTCGTAAAATTTAAATTGAAATTAATTTGGTGTCTACTAGAACTAACTTTTCTCTATTTTCATCCAAGCTGAACTTGAATTCAATATAATTTTCACGATACACAGTTGGCATTACAAGATAAAAAGGTGATCAAATAGACAATGTTCTTTATTTTCAGCCCAAACTCTTATTCTTCGATTCAGATCGAAACAATTAATAACAATATCTTGAATGTCACTAACCGTTGTATACTTTCAATTTTGTACTTCCCGCCGCCGCGAGAGCACGTCTGAGCTCGCAGCACGTCTGCTATGAGACACTAGGTGGCAGGACAGTCGTACTGCACGAACAGCTGTCATACCACATTTTTCAGTCAGCGTATTGTGTATATTTGCATTTGTTGTTTTGCCTTTTAACGTAGGTATCTTCCATACCGATTTATCTTCGAATCACATTGATAAAGTAATCTGAAAATGTTACGAAATCGTCCATGTGTGAATAGTCGTAGTAAATTTTGCTATGTATGTAGTGAGTGTGTATTTGAGGAAAACAGGCGGAACTTCACTCCCTCATTGTAAAGTGCATACGAAACCTATTTTGGTTTCAAAATAAGTAATTGAGGTAAGCCTTGGTTTCCTAATGTAATATGTTTGACTTGTTCGATAAGACTATCAAGCCAAGACTCTCGAAATCTTCCTTATTCTAAGCCTACAATGTGGAGAGAACAGGAAGATCATGTGAGTGACTGTTACTGTTTTGCCCAACTAAATTAAAAGGATTTTTATCAAAAACAAAAGATCGAATAAACTATCCACAAGTGTCATCAGTTACAAGGCCTGTACTTGGAGTGCCAGTACATACAATAACTCCTTCACCAATGCAAGTTACAACGGCAGCTTCACAAGAGTTTTTTGGAAGACAACCGCTTAGCTTAGAGCACTCATCTCCTGACCTTGAATCGAATTCACAAATAAAAGAGGAGCAAACTGAGCCGATCCGTTTTAATGAAAAAGAACTAAATGATCTTATCCGCGATTTAACTCTTTCTCAATCTAAAGCAGAAATATGAGCTTCTCGCCTGAAAAAAATATACTTGAAACGAACGTTAAAATCACTTTTCGAAGTCGAGAAGAAAAATTCAGAGATTATTTTTCAGAAGAAAATAGCTTTTTGTTTTGCAACGATATTGAAAAGCTATTTTGCGAACTTCAGCTTGAATTTGTGGTTGATGAATGGCGTCTTTTCGTTGACTCTAATGAAACCAGCTTGAAAGCTGTCCTTTTGAATAATGGTAACGAAAAGCCATCCATACCAGTCTTTTATGGTTCGCAAACTAAAGAATGCTACGACAATGTGAAAATTTTATTAGAAAAAATTGATTATGATAAACATAAATGGAATATATGTGGGGACTTTGAAACAATAAGTATTTTTCTGGGTCTACAGTTAGGCTACACTAAGTATATGTGCTTTCTATGTCAATGGGATAGCCGAAATAAAGCAGCACACTATACAAAAAAATATGGCCACCGTGGATAGAAATGATACCCGGACAAAAAAATGTTATTGCGCAACTCCTTGATGATTCTCAAAATGTTTTCATACCGCCATTGCACATCAAATTAGGTTTGGCTAAAAGTTTTGTCAAGGAACTGATCAAGCAATCTTCTGAGGCATACTCATTTTTGAAAGAAAAATTTTCACATATTAGTGATGCAAAATTGAAAGAGAGCGTATTTGTTGGACCTGACATTAGAAAGCTTATGCTTGATGCGAATTTCGAAAAAAAGCTTTCAGACATACACTTAAAGACATGGAAATCAGTAAAAAATGTTATCAATAACTTTTTGGCAAATGAACAAGCAGAAAATGATCCAGTGTTGGTAAATGAAATGCTAAAAAAATTCAAGAAAATGAAGATTAGTATGTCTTTGAAAATCCATATCTTGGATTCTCATTTAGAATTTTTCCTGAAAATCTTGGAGCAGTAAGCGACGAACATGGAGAAAGATTCCACCAAGATATAGCTGAGTTAGAGAAAAGGTATAATTCTAAGAATAGTTTAAATATGTTAGCAGATTATTGTTGGTCTGTCCTATCTGAAAGCTTTACAAGTCATAAGAGAAAGGTAACTAGAAAAAGTTTTTCAATTTCCAATGTACACAAGGAATAAGTACAATCAATGACATTTATATACTATATAATTTAATTTATTTTTATTGTAGGAAAAATAATACTTTTAATCAACATAAAAAATGTACATTTTATTTATTATTTCAATGAAATAAAAAATTGTCTGAAAATTAAAAAAAAGCATAAATTTAATAATATACCCCTAGCCTGCGACCTTATTAGTTTATTCAAACTAAACAAAGAAAGTAGGATCGTATTAAATTGAGACCAAAGCACAAGAAAAAGTGAGATTCAGTATAAATAAAACTAATCATAGTTTAGTTTTTACGAAAATCGGGATATGCAAATAAACGAAAAATGCCTTAAATAGGGATTTTTCAACAAATCGATATTTTGCAATTTAAAAAAAATCCTGATGTGTAGGGCAAAAGCTGAGGTCATTTTCGTATTCTACGGGTCAAAATACATATAAAAATCATATTCGAAGCAATTACGATGAGACACTCAAAATTTCGTTCCCGATGGAACTATGGAAGCTGAAATAGTATGCTCAATCTGTTATATTGTCATGACAGAAATGAATTGATAAATGAATTGAAGCCAGCACATTCAGCTAATCTAAGAGAGCAATACAATAATATTGAACTGATTTAGAAGAATAAAAAATATGTGGAACATGATTAGCAAGTGTGCGGGGATATAACAATTTTTAGCATCATACTAGGCGTAGTCGGAATCGAGACAATCACTTTAAAGAGAAAACATGGCCAAAGAGAACATCATTTCACCCAGGTTCTAATAAAGTCATCGCTAATCCTCTGATTAACCCAAAAAAGTAATACTTCCCCTTCTACACGTAACACTTGGCCTCATTAAAAATTTGTCAAAGCCCTCAAGGGAGAAGGAAGTTGCTTCGAGTGTTTAGGAGGAAAATTTACAAAATTATTAGATGCATAATTAAAAAAAAAAGGTATTTACAATGTACCGCAAATAAAAAAATTCTAAATGAACTTCTTCATACACCTTTTGAGAATAAAAGAGCACAATACCACAGAAAAAAGTGAATGAAGGCTTATGCCTTAACCCCAAGATTGATTATTTCAGTGTTCTTAAGTTATTTTTCCAGGATGGGGACGAACAGTGACCTAACGGAGTTTAAAAAACACTTAATTCGGATTCAGCAACCTTAAAAATCAGAGTCAACACTGCTTACTAAAGGTTTAAGTCATCGCGAGTAATGCTTTAATGACAAAGGGGGTTATTTCAGTGTTTTTAGGCTTTTGTTAAGGTTAGGTATGGTGGTTCGGTTCACCACACATTCCACTTTTTTGTGTGCCAGTGTCATAATTAGACATCAATATTTAAATTCTAAATGTACTTAACTAAGTTTAAAAGTCTTTCTCTGAAATTTTGTTTCCACTCGGCTTTTGTTTACACTTACTGCGTAAGTGTTAAAGAAGCACAAGAATATTTCTTGTGCGTAATGTAACAAAAATTTTCACAGAGAGCAGTGTATGATATTCGTGTTACCGAATTCGGCAATACTTTTTTAAAGATTCCTAATTATATAAGAAGAATATTAAAGATGTGTACACACTGCCAAATAGAGCGCGGAATTTTTTTTCAGTATATCTTAAGATTTTTACGTGTACTCTAAATATTTTGTGAATAATTTCGAAATTTGATATTCCACGCGGTGACACTGCTGGTTCAAATTTCAGTCGAAATTCATCAGAGAAAGAAATATTTATTGAAAGTTATTAATAATCAACTTCCTAAAATGTGCTTTTGAACGTTTCTTATTTTTTCAGAAGAAAAGTATATCAACTTGAAATAAAAATTGTACAAGAATAATATTTACTTATTAATTATTTAAATACAGTTTAGTATATTATTACACTTTCTGAAAGATTCTAAAAAAATTAATTGCGTTTTTAGAAAATAAAATAGCTTCAAATTTATACAGATCCGCTTTTATTAACAGAAAACGCAGATATTAACATAATTTTCATTTTTTCATTTATCTGCACTAAACGTATGATTTTTTATCTCTGAAATTGGTGTTTTCTTTCTTCTGCGGATGTGCTATATTGGAAAAAATACTGCAGTTACTTTTTTGAGGTCCCATTTAGGAAAAAGTCATAGCCGAAATTTCAAAACTTTTTGGCAACGACCCATTAACTATTAGATGAATTTCATAAATGATAGTTTTTAGTTGAAAGAAATTGATGAATACATCATACTGAAATTTTAATTTTTATAAAAATTTTCTGAATACTGTGACAGCACTAAATAAATTAATATTGTTTTACTAAGAAATTAGTAGTTTTTCACTAATTAATAAATATATATATATATATATATATATATATACTAATCGAATTAGTAATTTTTTATCAACTAGTCTATAGTTTCTTACTTATTTCTAATTGAGTAATTACAATTTCCCTAGTAATTAGTGAGATTTCACTAATTAATAGATTTAAAGAGCACTGTGTAGGGGACACATACAGCGGGCTCATTTTACAAAAAATAAATATAGCCTTTGTTTGGAGCACCCTATAATAGATATCATTTTACTTACCAATAGGATTAGGTAAAACCAAAAAGATGAGACACAAAATACAAGTCAAGGTTTTCATTTTCTTGAAATAATATAAATCCACTAATGAAGTATATTGATAAGAGTGTAACTAATGAATATTCCTAAAAATGTTTGAACATATTTACTAGAAGGTGATCTCATTCGTCAGTAAAAATGATTTGTATTCCATTACTCTGCTCATCGCGGAAATACTTTACATTTATGGCATTATTATGTATAATTTAGAAAGACCAAAATAATTTTTTATGCAATGGAAAGATAAATAATTTGTTTACTGTCATATGTTGACTAAGCTTGTTTTCGCAATTATTGAAAGGTGTCAATCTGATTTCAAAAATTAAAGAAGAATTGTTTGTACATTTGTTTCCGTAGTTTCTTTATTTTTCTCCATAATCTCACATCAAAGTTCAATATAAACCATAATACAACAAAAATTTGGGTGAAACACTTTTTCACATTCATTCTGCACGATCGCGTGAACAATAAACAATACAATTACAGATAAATAATTATATAATTGAATTTTCGTAGTATTGTTTATAATTTCATATGTTGCACTAAACATGATGAACTGCTGAATAATTAAAGGAATAAACATGATGAAAATACATAAAAATTTAGATAGATGATACGTATTGAAATTCTCTGTTCTGTGTTAGGTAGTATTTGACCTTCGTAAGGATTAGTTCCTCCTTTCATGAACAGTATATTTTCACGACGAAATCTACCCGAAAAACAAACATACATTTAGTTTTCATAAAAATGTTTATTTGTTAATTTTTCAAATGGGCCACACCACTGCTGGTAATGCCTACCCGAGTAAAAATTGTTCGACTTAGTATCGACTTCAATTGCCCCCAATAAAGACATGCTCAGGTCGAAAACTTCGACTTCAGCATGTCTCATTTTTGAGATGGAGCCAAACTTTAATTTATTTATTGGAGATAAGTTTCTATGTTTTTAAGGCATATACGAGGGTCGTTCCAAAGCTAAGTTCCGATATTTTATAATTTGGCGGAAAAAGGCCAAAAAGAAAAAAATTGTACGGGGATATTTTCGCTTGTATCTTAGGACATCACCGAATTTTAATCAGGTCGTTATCAGCTGTTATTTCTTATCAGTATCATTGTAACCATGGAGCTTCCCGTGACTAGTGTGTCCGATTGTGAAATGCGATCTGTAATGAAATTTTTAGTCTCAGAAGTTGTTGGTGTTCCCGAAATCCACCGTCACTTCAGTGTATGGAGAAGGACTCATGAGCATCGAAATAATTCGCAGGTGGAAGAAAAGTTTCCTGAAGGGGCGAACAAGTGTGCATGACGAGGCACGTAGTTGGCGGCCTTCCACCTCCCGTGGGGATGACGCTGTTTCTGCAGTTCATGCGCTTTTGGATAAAGATGCTCGGTACACCCTAAGTGATATTGTTGAAAAACTTTATCCAAGTCTTCAACTAACCTGATCTTCGGTTTATCGCATTGCAAAAACTAACACCTTCTGAGATTAAAAATTTGATTACAGATCGCACGTCACAATCGGACACGCTAGTCAGGGGCAGCTCCATGGTTACAATGATACTGATAAGAGAAAACAGCTAACAACGACCTGATAAAAATTAAGTGATGTCCTGAGATACAGACGAAAATATCCCTGTCAAATTTTTCCCTTGTTGACCTTTTCCGGCCAATTTATAAAATATTAGAACTTACTTTTGGAACGACCCTCGTGTTTATATCTTGAGTCGAATTTTTGTGACACCAAGACAAGCGGATTATAACTTCCAGTATGTACCTGCACTGACGAAAAGGGTCATTCTGACTGTCATGAAAGCTAATCTTTGTTAATGATTGAGCAATATTGTATATTTTCACACAATTCATGTATTGAATCAATTCATTTACGGATCTTTATTTGATTTAATAATTACAAATTTTTATTAATTAACTTCATTCCTCCGCATCTATTAACAGTCTCATTTCTGAGCCCATAAAGGTTCGTCTTGAGACAAGTTTACGCTGACTTGAAATGACCCTGCTAAAACCATAAAAGTGAGATATTATCTGATGTCTCGTCTGAGTTTTGAGAGGCAGCCAGACATCGATGTATTGGAAACGAACTCAAAACATCACCAAGTCGAAATCAAGTCGAAGCATTTTCACTCGGGTATGTATACTTTCAAGTTGAATTATTCGTATATCTCAGCATAACGAATATTTTTTCGGCCAAAATACTGGAAGAACTGACTATTCACAGGATCCTCATTTGTTATTGATACAGTCAAGTTGGCAATGTTGCCATCTATACGTACTTTAACTCTTTCATAGACATTCGGAAGATCCGCTCTAGGAATCAGTAATGGACACAAACATCTTTTTGTAGTTGGTAATACTCCAATGATGTACTCTTGATCCTCATCCGTTCCCACAGTGTGAAATCCTTCTGTTAAAGGGCATATTCGACCTCGATTTAGAAAACTTTCGTAATAATGAACATTAAGTTGAATGGGGTCAGGATGAACTTCGGCCTTTCCTCGGGTCTTTGCAAATGGCCAAAATAATTCTGAAAAAACAGTATTAGTAGGTCGGCAAGTACCCTCAAATAAGTGCTTATTCGTTTCAGTAATCTTAGCTGTTTCCGTAATTCTTGTTTTATCTTTTTTTGAATCTTCCGCTGGATTTTAGAAGAAGACGATAAATTTCACCAGAATCTTGCAAAAAATGTCAAATCGAATTATAAATTTCCTGTTTGCAAACAGAGTGTCTTGTCTGAATTCTGGACGAATATCCCACCTGTCTCGAAACGGCTATTCGTCCAGAATTCTGAAAAAAGAGCCTGCCCATAGCGGAACGGCTATTCGTCTAGAAATTTTGCAGGAATAGAATATTTACATCGAGTTTAATTATCGTTGTGTATACAGATCCGGTATTTTTTATCGTACTTGCATGTTCTAATCCGGCAAATTTTAACATCAAGGAACTTTCTTTTCCGGCAAGATTTTTTTTCTACTTTTGCTAAATTTTACTATTTTATCAAAAAATTAGGAATATCAATTTGTAAATACATATATACACAAACTTTCATACAATCAAGAACAACAAACACTGAAAACGCACTAACAAGGGGAAACCGCCAATTGTGAATTTTTCTGCCGTTTTCGAGAAACTCCAGTTTGAAATATACGCCAAAGGCCATACAGAGTTTGGCGAAAAGTATTTTCAATTGTCCGATAGCTCAGGTAGCAGCGTTTCGGCTTCATAACCGGTAGGTTGCGTATTCGATTCTCAGCGCGTGCACTTAATTAATTTATTTTGTATTCATTAGAATATTTATAAATATGATTTCTTGCAATCTCTGTTACTTTCAGTAAACTGTCCTGTTCTTTTGATTGTGATCAAAAATACTTAAAAAATGGAAAGTATAGGAATGGAAAGCTTAAAGACTAAAACTTATATTTATAATGCGTTACCGCCTTGGCAAATTAATATACAGGTAATAAGTTTCAATTATAAAAATTATGAACCGAAAATAAAATTTACAATTGGCGGCCTACCCTTGTAAGAATTGCTCATTACTTTCCATACTAGGTCATTTGCGGAATATTCAATATCATATTTCGAGGTTAGGTTTCTCCAAAAGAGACATGTGAAGCGAGTTTTGTCCAAATATCTTTGGTCCAGTCCCTGGCATTTTGATTCCTTTAAAAAAATAGGTGTCAGCAAATGGTCACAGAAGAGTAATTGGTCACATCTCGAACCCCTTGTCCAGCTCGCCAATTAAACAAAATACGTGTTAGCAACTGGTCACAGAAGAGTGATTGGTCACATCTCGAACCCCTTGTCCAGCTCGCCAATTAAACAAAATACGTGTTAGCAACTGGTCACAGAAGAGTGATTGGTCACATCTCGAACCCCTTTTCCAGGTCGCCTTTTGAAAAAATACGTGTTAGCAGCTGGTCAGAGAAGAGTGATTGGTCACATCTCGAAACCCTTTTCCAGCTCCCCCATTAAAAAAATACGTTTTAGCGACTGGTCACAGAAGATTGATTGGTTACATCTCCAACCCCTTGTCCAGCCTGCCCTTTAAAAAAATACGTTACAGCGACTGGTCACAGAAGAGTGATTGATCACATTTTGAAAATCGAAGAGCAACCATTTCTTCAAGGGGTTCGGACAAGGGGTTCAGGATGAGACCAGTCGCTGACACGTATTCGTATGGATTCCTTTCTCTCTTAAAAAATCCCTCATTGGAATGAACATCAAAAAATTATGCAACTTAAAGAAGAAAGTAAAAAAAATCTATATATGTATAACTATGACCAACAGCCATACCACGCTGAAAAAACCAGTTCTCGTCAGATCACTGAAGTTAAGCAGCGTTGGGCGCGGTTAGTACTTGGATGGGTGACCATTCGAGAAAACTGAGTGCTGTTGGCACATCGTGGGTGTGGTGAGCCCACACTTGTAGTTATTTACTACAAGAAACTATCCACCTAGAAACACTACCCGAATCGGGAATTGTCAGGCCTACCCTGAAAGGGAAATTGCTTAATGGTATACATACAATGGTATACATGACACTCTACGGGTTGAATAGGAACACACCCCTACCTTATTTTCAATATCTAATTATAGAAACCATGATCAAGCATTACAAATCTAAGGAAAATTAAGTAATAATTAAGAAATATTATTCTTATTCCGCACATTTGAAAAATACAAAATATGCTGTATAGAAATAAATATAAAACTAAAGGAAAGGAATCGTAAATTTCAAACATAATTGCATAACGTATTACAGAAAAATGTATAATATATTTTTAAACAGAATTTCGTTAATTACACCGGTCAACATTTGATACAAGATTTCCCACCGGACTTCCTTGGGGTATACTAGGGTTTTTGGGGTCGCTGAGTCAGAATCTGGGATTCGTTAAACCCTGTGAAGTTACCCAGAGGTCATTTCAAGGTCATGTCAAGGTCATACTGAGATGTAACGGTCTGAAAAATGTGAGAAAAATCCTATATGGGGTTTTGGGGGCACCGAGTCCGAATCTGGGGTTTTTTCAACCCTGCAAGGTCACCCAGAGGTTACTTCAAGGTCATGTCAAGGTCATATTGAGACGAAAGTGTTAGAAAACTGTGAGAAAAATCCTATATAGGTTTTGGGGGTCGTCAGATTTGAATCTAGGGGTCGCTTGACCCCGTGAGGTCACCCAGAGGTTATTTCGAGGTCACGTCAAGGTCATACAGAGATAAAACGGTTAAAAAAATGTGAAAAAAATCCTATATGGGGTTTTGGTGGTCGTTGAGTCAGAATCTGGGGTTTTTCCTAACCCTGTGAGGTCACCCAGAGATCATTTCAAGGTCCCGTCAAGGTCATACTGAGACGAAAGTGTTAGGAAAATGTAAGAAAAATCCTATATAGGTTTTGGGGGCGCCGAGTCCGAATCTGAAGTTCTATTAACCCTGTGAGGTCACCGAGAGGTCATTTCAAGGTCACGTCAAGGTCATACCTTGGGCCAAAAGACATCAGAAAGTGATCTTTCAGTATAATACCGCTCAGCTACATTGCTCTATGTGGATAGTGAGATGGTAAATTGCCCACCTGTCATCCACGTTGTAAGTACGAAGAGAACAGCAAGCCGTGCATGTCAAAGTTGTGTAGTTTTTATACATTATCAATTTTTCGGGCATCTATGCTTTCTATCTTAAATGTCTTCGTTATCACCAATAGTGTTCGGCGCGAAAACGTTCACGTTTAGTATTAAATGATCTTCTAATTGCTTTTCTTTTATGTTTTCACTTGTGTCTCTCTTTAGATTCTAGCAGTAGTCTGCAGGCATATTTTTGCCCCAAACACCTTGATATTTTTTTTCAAACTCACTCAAGTCCTGATGCATTCTTTCTCCTTGCTCCTCACTGAAATCCTCCAGATTTTTTAGAAAGGAATCACGATTAGAATCAAGAAATTATGTCCAGGTGACCTTGTAGGATCAAAGGAAGCCAGGATTCAAACACCAAAATCTTCATGTTTTCTTTAGTTCTTTTCTAACCGCTTCATCTCAGTATGACCTTGACTTGACCTTGAAATGACCTCTGGATGACCTCACAGGTTTGAGCGAACCCCAGATTCAGACTCGGCGACCCCCAAAAACCTATATGGAATTTTTATCACATTTTTCTAACACTTTCGTCTCAGTATGACCTTGACGTGACTCTGAAATGACCTCCAAGCGACCTCACAGGGTTGAGCGAACCCCAGGTTCGGAATCGGCGATCCTCAAAACCTATATAGGATTTTTCTTACATTCTTCCAATACTTTCGTCTCAGCATGACCTTGAAATGACCTGGAAATGACCTCTGGGTGACCTCACAGGGTTGGCGAACCCCAGATTCTGATTCAACGGCCCAAAAAACCTATATACATTTTTTTCAGATATATTTAGCCAGTTTTTCTCACTTTGACCTTGAAATGACCTTGAACCAGACGTGGTAGATGTCAACCGACCTCGGATTCGAAATCAGCGACCCCGAAAAGCCTAGCATACCCCAATGAAGTCCGGTGGTAAATCTTGTATCAAATGTTGACCAGTGTTATATACGGGTGTCCAAAAAGTCCCGGGACGGCTAAATATTTCCTCAGGTAAGATATTTTTCAGGGCGGTCAAGGTCATTCTTGAAGCAACTTGCAACAAGGAATTCAATGGTGACCTTTATTTTGATTTTGACCATGAACTTCACGGTCATTTCAAGGTCAAATTGATTTTTTTAAATGGGAACCTCTATTTTTGACCCCGGGAACTGAAAGAGCGGAAAATTTTACGTCCAGATATGACCTTCACAAATCGAAAATATGACCTGGAAAGGTCAGGGCAAGGTCAAACAACGTGCATCAGGATGACTCGACTGGCATGCAATTTTGAAGAAAATGTCCTGGTGAAGGTTCTGGTCATAGACAAGGTCAAAGTCACCAATCGATCGGGAGTATAAAATGCTGCAACTCTTGCGTTGAACATTTTCTTCATAAATTCATGCTGGTCGAGTCATCCTGCTGTACGTTGTTTGACCTTGCCCTGTACTTTCCAGGTCAAATTTTCGATTTGTCAAGGTCATATCTGGACGTAAAATTTTACGCTCTCTAAGTTCCCGGGGTCAAAAATAGAGGTTCCAATTTTAAAAAAATCAATTTGACCTTGAAATGACCGTGAAGGTCATGGTCAAGATCAAAATAAAGGTCACCATTGCATTCCTTGTTGAAAGTTCCTTCAAGAATGACCTTGACCGCCCTGAAAAATATCTTACCTGAGGAAATATTTAGCCGTCCCGGGACTTTTTGGACACCCGGTATATCATCATTGCAGCCATGAATACTTACGATATCAGCAATTCAGTTTTCGCATTTTTGCATCCACAATAATAAACAATTTTGAGTGAAACTTTGGAAAATGGTAAGAAATATAAATACAAAGTTAAATAGTATATTTTTTGTTTGAGAAATTGAAAAAAAGGTCGGTAAAACACAAATCCTCTTTTTTTAAATTATGTAAACGAAAAATAGGCTATCTAGCACCTTTTTTATGATGTTTACCATTTCTCAAAGTTTCAGCCAAAAAATATTTGTTATTGTGCACACATAAATGCGGAAACGGTATTTCTAATATAGTATAACATGCCCTCAAACTCTTTTCTAATGTGTAACAAAAATATGAGTATTTATAATCATAACTTTTCTAATATTACTTAGAAAATAAAATAAATATTTTTATGAACATCGTTAAATATTATTTTTGAATTAAAATTCCTGTAAGAAAAGTATTTGATTATATTATCAGGGTCTTTAGTGATCAGGATTGGATAGGTTGGGTATATTTACATATTTTTTGATGCGAAATCAGTTTCTGATGACTCCGTAGTAAAAGTAGAGATTCACGAGTGTTACACTGAACGGGAATCACGTGGTGTAATATAAAATTGAACGGATCGACCAGATTGAAAATTTTGTAAAATCATTATTTAGCGGAATTTTTCCGGTTAATCCGAGTTTCTGACGATAAACTTTATCAAATGATTTGACACGATGTCTTAAGTCGAAGTAAGTATTTTTTCACTGAGAATTTCTGGACGAATAGCCATCCCCATGTGTGTGGGCTAATCGTCCAGAATTCTGGACAAATAGCCGTTTCGAGACGGGTGGTCTATTCGTCTAGAATTCTGGATGCCTGGACACAATGACTTACAACCCTTTAGTGGCCCACTTTTCTCTAATGGGAGAAAAAGATTTATTTTAGTTTGAACGATTTTGGATAGGAAATAAATGTACTGTTGATAAAAATGTACTATAGATTATAGATGTTATTATATCTACCAATAGGTTGAGGGAAAATCGCCAAGATGAATAATAGAGTACTGATTACAGTCGTCATTTTCATGAATTAAAGCAAATATGCTTATTAATCATTCTGATCAGAGTGTAACTATTAGATATTCTTCAGAATGATTCAAGATTGATACTAGTCGCTATCTCTTTTGTCAACCTAAATTATTTGTTTTTCATTAATGTGTCTCTCACATACTAAGGACGGAGAGGTACTTCAGATTTATGATACGACTGTTTCTATCAACGACAAATTCACTTCACTTTATTTATTTTGCGGCAAACCGTGCTTTTCTAAATATTGGACATATTCATCTGTACGTATATGTTGTGAAAAATTTCCACATACGATGGTTGACTTTGAGTTCTGTTAGGAAATTGATAAGAAAGTAAACAGCGTTAGATTATAAAATTATCTCGCAAGACTTAGACAGCCACGAATATAATAAAAACATATGAAAAATAAAGAGATAAAAACAATTTTTTTCAAATTGAACATGTTACAATTAAAATTAATGAAGCTGGGTGTACAGTGGGTTTAGGTATCGCAGAATTTGTATCTGTTACCGAAATTTTGAAATTTAAAATGGACGCTACAGTATAATAATGCATATTTCGGTATTTTAGTTTTTTACAAACAAAAATGAAATTTATAACTGCACGTTTTGATGCGAATTCATTTTTAGAAGAATCAAAGGATTTTGTTTTATATTTCTGAAGTTGCTGATCACGAAACCGAAATCTGATTTTTAAGATTCTAAAGAGCCGATCCCATATGGTGGACAAAAAGATTGCAAATTTTATCCAATATTGTATAAATATCCAATGCTCTCAGACTATTCTAAATTTTCTCAATTCACCAGTTTTAAACAAACAGAAATTTCATGATAACTTAGATTTTAGTCCAGCAATAAAATGTGTCAAAGATAATCCTGATATTTTTTTAAAATCAGATAAAGGTAACACAACTGTTGCAATAAGTAAATCTCAATATATTGAACAAATGTTAAATTCACTATCAGATAAATCTAAATTTAAAGAAGTTAAATTTGAGTATACGGCCACTACTGAAAAATCAAATAATATTATTATTAATAGATGGGATAAAAAATCATATATATCATCTAAAGAAGCTAAAGCGTTAAAAGCAAATGCTACCACTATCCCCAGAACATATGGACTACGTAAAGTTCATAAAAAGAAAAATCCTTTAAGAATAATTGTTTCTACCATAAATAGTCCTACTTCCAAATTAGCTAAGTTTCTTTCTGATCATTTAAGATTGATAACAGGAAAATCAGAGTATCGTGTTGAAGATAGCTGGGATTTTGTCAATTGCCGAAAAAACTTTAAAATGCCAAAACATCACATTCTTGTGCCATTGGATGTTCTCAACTTATTTCCTAATATTCCTATCAAGTTAGCTTTACAAAGCATCAAAAACAAATGGGACTTGATTGCCTCAAATACTCTTATACCCAGAGATGAATTTTTAAATGCAGTAGAGTTTTGCCTCAGATCTACATTTTTCAAGTTCAATAACAAAAACTAAAAACAAATAGATGGAATAGCTATGAGCTCTCCATTATCACCAGCAATAGCTGATATTGTAATGGAAGCACTTGAAATTGACTGTTTATCTTCACTCAGTTTTAATGTACCCTTTTATGAGAGGTATGTTGATGATATTTTCATGATAATTCCTACACAAAAACTGCAAGAGATTTTAGACATTTTCAATAGTTATGAATCAAATCTTAAATTTACCTATGAAAAAGAAGTAAACTCCATACTTAATGTTTTAGATATTTCCGTTGCAAGAGAAGATAATGAAACTCCTCTAACATCCATGGTCTCAAAAGAAAGGGATTATTTTTGGGCTTATTGATATAGCTATTAAATTGTCTTCCTTACAATTTAGAAACCAGAACATCCAATTATCACGACAAATTTTGATTAGTAATGACTATCCACTCAATTTAATTAATAAACTAATTAAAATAAGAATTGATAACATTTATAATTGAATAAAGCAGAATCACAAAATTTCAACGTATTTCCTTCTCCTAAGGATAAATGAGATATTTTGCATAAAAGAAATATTGTTTACTGCTTCGACTGTTTAAACTGTGACTGTTGTTACATTGGACACACAGGTAGACCATTATATTATAGAATTAAAGAACATCAACGTCATAATTCAAATATAAATAATATCACGGCACTCGAAAGACATAGAATTGAGAATGCTCATGATTTTGATTTCCAACATCCAAAGATTCTAGCTTGTGAAAAAAATGTAAATAAACGTTTAACTATTGAATCTTTCTACATTAACAAGGAAGAAAAAATGCGCTAATCTTAGATACAACTCCAGGCCTCCAGATTTTTACATTCTCATTCTAATGAGAAGGTATTGGTTTTATGTAAAATTTGAAATAGTCGGTTTTCATCAAATCTCCACGCTTTGAGACCCCCTGAGCTAGAAAAAAGGATTTTTACCGAAGTGTTTGTCTGTAGTCTGTCTGTCTGTCTGTCTGTCTGTCTGTCTGTCTGTCTGTAGCCACGATAACTTTCGAAAAAATGATCAGATTTGATTGAGCTTTGGCACACTTATTTATGGCCTAAAGAGAAAGAACGAGTTCGTTAACTAGCTATTTTGGATGAAAATTCAAAAAGTGAGCACATTTTTAAAATTTTTTAGAACACTTTTTTTGAAGATTTGAAAATTCTATGTACGGTTATTAGTAGTACGCAAAATGACGAAAAAAATATTCTAATGAATTTTCGTGATAAAAAAAATTACTGGAGTTATAGCATTTTCAAAATTCCAAAAAACAAACGAAAATGAACATTTTAAGCCGAAAAACACACGATATGAAAAAAAGTCAAGAGGAGGAAAACGTTGCTTCTTGAACACCCTATAATATTATCATAACAACTTTTTGAATTTTTGAAAAATAAAAAATTCAAATTTTGATCGCACAAAAAAATAATGAAAAATAAAAAATTCCATTTTTCTGTCAAACTATGCAAGATACGAGAAAAGATCACTCCACCAAAATTGTGCTACTAAAAAAGATCTACAAATTTCTTATCACTCACTTTTTGATATGACGCGTAGTTTTTGTTTTATTCGTAAAAAACAGCATTGAAAATAGAAAGATCAAATTTTTAGACGAATAACACGAGCTACGAAAAAAATGACAAGAACAAAATTTGTTAATCCAAGGAAGAGGTACAAATTTGTTGTTTATCATGTTTCGATAGGATTCGTTGTTTTTGTTTTATTCGTGAAAATAACATTGACAGTAAAAAAATCAAATTTTTGAAAAAACAATGCAAGGTACGAAAACAGATGAATGAACAAAAATTTTGCATTCAAAAAAGATTTACAAACTTGTAATCAATTTTTGTTGTAAGAATATATTCAAAATTAAAAAAATTAACTTTTTTGAAAAACGGCACAAGCTAAAATAATATTTTAACTAATAAAATGTGTCGCCTAAATTATATCATTATTTTTCATTTGAAATCAAATACAAATTTAGTAATTTTTATATGACGAACATATAACACGAAGCACAAAGTGCGTGCTCAGTGTATTTACCAAATCGCACGCCGTAAGCGCGTTCAAACTTTTTTGTTTCTATCATACGGTGCACAGAACCGAGTGTGGAACGCAAGGTTCAAATGATTTTCAAATCAAATATCGAGCGCGAGGCGCGAGTGTCTGGATGAGTATGTGTTCCTTAAGGTCGATAGAACCTTGAGTAAATAAAGTTCCTTTTCAGTCTAAAATAAAAACAAATTTAACAATCACTTAATGTGTAGAGGTTTTGATAATTTTATAATATTTGCAAACAAACTTTTTCTTTTCATCAAAGTCGAACACGAACTTCAAAAATCTAGAGGAACCGAGCGTAAAGCGCGACGTAGATACGCCCGAGCGCGTACCGCGAGGTGAATACATAATCGAGCGCGAAGCGCGAGATCCAACAGTCGCGCGCCCTAGGCGTGCTCAAACTTGCGGGCCGCGCGCGAAGCGCGCAAAGAGAATGTATTTGTATTTGTATTTATTCATGAAAAGTTCCTAGGGCTAAATAGCCCTATAAGGAACAGGTGATACATATAAAAATTAAAATGTGACGGCGATCGATTTGACGATTGAAATCAAAAACGCAAATATACATACTTAAAAGTAACTGCGCATTCATACACATACTCATCTAAATTTTAATTATGAAATTAAGTATTACCAATGTGTGATTTCGAGGGTAGGATTTGATGTGTTGAATAAGTAACCAAAAAGGAGTTTGCTAAAATGAAATTGTGAAGGTGCATTTCTAATGGTTATAGGTATTTTGTTCCAAAGGCGAGCACCACGAATAACAAAGGACCTTTGCATTTTACACATGCTGTGTGGCTGAATTTTTAATACTGTTTTCCTTTCACGGAGTTTGGAATGTGTTGGTTGATCTTTGTCAATGAAATGAAAGAGGTTGAGAAGATAGTGCGGGGCTTCATTACTCAATAGGCTATAAAGTAAATTACCCATAAAAAATTGTCTTCTTTTGGCGACGTTAAGGAGTCCTGCTCTTTCTCTATACTGAGTAATATGTTCACTTTTGGGGATGTTATAGATGAACCTAATGCAAGCATTAAGCGTACGCTCAAACTTAGCATTCAGCTCATCAGTAATATCGTCCTATAACACACAGCCGTAGTCAAAGAAAGGAAGGATCAGGCTTTTAACTAGGAGGATACGCGTTGAAGTAGGAAGTGATTCTTTATTTCTGTTAAGCTGTTGGAGGACTCTAAAGGTTTTCCTTGAGATATCCGCAACGTGTTCATTCCATGTAAGAGAGCGATTGAGAATATAGCCTAAATCTTTCACAGAATCCATAAAGGGAATGAGACGCCCATCGATCAAGAGAGGAGGCAAGGTTTCAATTGTTGCAAGTGAAGGAGAGGAAGAAGGTCCTATGATTATAGCCTTAGTTTTAGCAGGGTTAAGAGTGAAATTGTTTGTCAAGGCCCACTGCACCACCAAATCAATATCCTCCTGTACCTTTTGATGTAAGCTCTTAAGAGTGGCAATAGGCCCGCAGAGGTAAAGCTTGAAATCATCAGCATATTTGTGATAGTTGCAATGTCGAAGTTCACTACCAAGTTCAGATGTATAAATATTAAATAGAGTAGGTGCAAGCGTGGAACCTTGAGGGACACCACTCTTAACCTCCCCACAGTCAGAACACTCGCCATTGCTGATTTGTACTCTTTCAGAACGATTACTAAGATAAGATTCAAACCACTTCACAGTCATATTTGAGAGGTGAAGTGATTTGAGCGCAGTCAATAGTAAATTATGGTTAATTGTATCAAACGCCTTAGAAAAGTCAAAAAGAACAACAACCGTTATTTCCCTTTTATCAATTGCCAGTTTAAGGTCAGAAGTTACTTTAAGTGTAGCTGTAAGAGTATGCCTGGCACGAAACCCAGATTGCATTGGGTCCATTAAATTGTTAGTTTCAATATGTGCAGTAAGTTGCTGATGGACAATGCGTTCGAAAGGTTTAGACAAGGCACAGAGGATGGATATCGGGCGGAAATCTTTGGGAGAGGTAGGGTTAGAAATTTTAGGAACAGGGCGAATAATCGCCTTTTTCCAAGTATCAGGAAATATTCCCACCTGTAGAGATGCGTTATAGATATGCAACAGAATAGGACAAATGACTGGTAAAGCTAAGCGTATCATTTTAATTGAAATACCATCAGAACCTTGAGCATTTGATTTTACCTCTAAGAGTTTTTTAATTAGGGTTTCTTGCGATATGACAGAAAAGAATAATTTAGTATCATCAAAGGTAGAGGGAACTGCGAAAGAGGAAGGAGTGTTGTTTGCAAGGAGTGTGGGTTTTGTGTTGAAGGCTGTTAAAAGATATGCGGGTGAAAAATTGTTATCAGGAGCCAAGTGTTTTGGAGGAATAAGTCCAAGTCGTCTTAAGAGAAACCAGATGTTTTCATTTTTATTCCTGTTTTTAATAGAATTGTAATTATATTGATTGTACGAATCCCTGATTTTGGTTTGAACTAAGTTTCTCAGTTTACGAAATTCGGCTTGAATAATACTATTTTTTGTTCTTTTAGCCAATCTACGTGTTTTCTCTCTTTCTTTCATCAAGTCTTTGATATAAGATGTAATCCAAGGAGTGGACTTCTTTTTTGCTTTAAGGGTATGAAGAGGCGCAAATTTGTCAAAAGCTGAAGTTAAAAATGTTGTGAGATAAATAACCTTTCTATTTATATCTTTTTCGATAAAAATTATTTTCCAATCATAAGTGGAGAGGTGCTCGAGAAATTCGGCTTCATTTATATTTTTAAGATTGCGTACAGACAGAGGAGATAAACTAGAGGAAGGATCAAAGGAGAACTGGTATTGAATGCTGATAAGATCGTGGTTTGAGAGGAATGAGATTGAGTGTTGAGCAGAAGAAAATACCTTGTCTAGATCATCAACAATCATCATGTCCCGCGAAGCGGGAAGATTTTTATAGTTTATTATGTACAAACTAATTTAAATTTACAATTTTATTTATAATTGATTTTCAAATTTTAGCGCCTTATGATTAATGTCCATATTCATTGAGTTTAGGAATGTACTCATTGACCTTTAATGGATGACTTTGTAAACACTTGTAGAAATTTGACAGTTGAACGACTCTAAATGTAAACGCTGTTTTGCTTTTCACAATTTTCTCCTAATTCGTCAAAAATGTGAATTTAAATAAATTATATTTAACTTCATTTTGGTTAATCCAAAATCGCAGTAATGTGTGCATATATTAAATTTGGTATTTTTTTGATCATTTTGTAATTTTAATCTCATTTCCGTATTTCCCTAACTTAACCTTACATTCAGAATTTCTTTCTTTGCACATAATTTCAATTCGCTTTATTTCCACAGTGATATTAATCCAAGCTATTGTCGACATTAATATACAAATTATATTTCAATTCTTTCTTCTAATTAATTTTTCGATAATGAATCACATTGTTGAGATGAAGGATGATCCATTAAGCTCCGATTTATTCAAATCCAGAGCTCTTTCAGTTGTCATTTCAATTAATGTCAGGTAATTATTAAATTACTATATGTAGGATTTATGAATATTAGATAATTTTTTATTCACTTATTATTATGTTTTACTTTTATTTAAAGATTTTTTTTTTGTTATGACTATTTATTACAATTTTTTAACTTCTACTGTTACGGTTATGACTATTTATTACGATTTTTCAACTTCTACTTTGACGTTTATGACTATTTATTGTATAAATAATGTATTTATTTCAATTAATTATTTATAATAAATTTTTACTACGGGCTTGAAAAGGTACCAATAGAGTCCGAAACGTAGCCAATTCAAACTTAAGTTTCATTTTTTGTTCATTTGACCTTTGGCACCGAAAATTTATTTATACACCAAATAAGAGGTCAAAACTGAAGAAGAATGATTTATCCAATATTGCTCAAATTCAGAATGCTGTGTTTTTTTAGGTCGCTGATTACGAATCTGCAGTTAGATTTTCAGAATGCAAAATACCAAATGATGTTTGAATAAATCAATTTATATATTTATTTTTTATTTAGGTTACCAAACCAGAAAAATTGTTATTTAAATTTTCGATGTTAATAGTACATTATTACAGTTTCAGAGCTAGATTACTCTAGGTTCACAAAACGAATTTTTAAACTGAACGTAACGGAGAAAATAAGTAGCTTAAAATTACACGGAGAAAAATGGATGTTTAAATGTAGATGTCCAAATGGTAACATTGTACCGTCTAACATGCAGAATGCAGATATTCATGTCGAGCATCTACTACCTTTTCGAGATGTTAGGCGTGAAAATATTTGTATGTTAAACTGAAACACATTCAGATGTTAAAATCGTCCAAACGACGCATGCGCATCACGCATTGGAATTTCACGACTATATTTCACGGTTATGTTTTGGATATTACCATTTTGGAACATTTCCAAAGGATCAAAATTAGCCATCCTTAATTAAAATCGGATAACGACTTTTGTTTGTCAACTTGACTGAATGTATCATCTGAGCGATATTTCATACCCTTTATCTGTTTTTCGTTTAGGTATGAAAATTCAAGTTTAATTCTAAATTTATAAATAAGTTATCAATTAATTCCTTAAATGATCAAAAATAAGTAAACTCCTCAATTATTTCCAGCCGTTATTTGACATAAGCATCATTTAATTTTTTTGGATATTTCAGTTGAAGATTTTGGATGTTACAGAGTAACATCACAATTTTTAATGTCTACAGATACTAACTTTGAACATCTAGATTGCTGTCCTATAGTTAATCATAAAATATGTTAACCCTGAACATCTAGATGTTACGTTTAAAGATCCATTTTTCTCCGTGTTTATTCAAATATCGTATTTATATTATAATGCATAATAATATTCGGCCGCCAGCGCTACCCATTCTGAAAGTCTGATACCCATCTTTTGCTTTCTTTTCCAATTTTCTCGTTCATGGTTGGAGAGAGGGAAGCTAATTTGAATGTATACTGAAATTTAAATTTAAATAAACGATTGCGTGTCTGACCATGATCGGGCGGTACCACTTACGGCACGGCGTTCAAGTTGTTCCAGGCCGGCGCGCAGTCAAGCACCGCACCGCTGTGCGGCCGACTAAAGCCGGAGGGAACTACTGAGTGTACAAAATGTAAGTTTGTGTAATTTTGTCAGTGGTCCAACAGACTAGGCCCTCAACTCTCCATGTATTTCCTTGGTACAAAGTTTTGCTGGCTTTCGTCACGAATCACCAGTGCACGTCCGCTGGCAGCACCATATTTTCACTCAACACAGACAAGCCTGTCGTCAGTGATGAGACGCGTACATTCACCACGCATTTTTGTATGTCTCATTATTGATGACGGAATTGTCTATGTTGAGGGAAAATGTGGCGCCTCCAGCGGACGTGTACTGGTACTGCGTACCGAAAGCCACCAAAACTTTGAAAAAGGCAAATGCATAGAGGCTTGGAGGGCCTGATCTCAGTTCCTTAGGATCAGACATCGGTGGTTCTCAAGCTGTCAAGTTTTGATATCTACCAATCACACATCCGCCAACGCATTCGAGTCCTACCCAGAATCGACTATAGAGATCTGGCTTTGTAGCGCCTTTACACAATTGGACTCACTCAATATTCTATACTAATTCTATACTGATACTACTTACGTTAAGTGAGGGTGGTCTTTTCGGATTTGACCTCTCTCTCCATTATCAGGGTATGTGATTGGAACGAGAAAGCCTCCGTTTCTAGGAATTAGGCGATGTTCTATTAGAACCTTGGACTCTCTCCTGCGGCTGAAGTTTGCGATACTCTTCCACTGGCTCCCACCACTCAAGAGAGGAGATTTTGGTCCAATTCTGACCCTCCACTCCCTCTGGCAAAGCCTCATGGAATGGGCTTCTCAAAGGGTGCAGTGGAGGTACTTAGGACGGCCTCATATGAGAAACGATGGACAGAAGATTGAAAGGATGGTAGTGTGGGGTATCAGCTCCTCGCCCTCTAGCTCACGACACAACCAACTCATCAAGCTTATTTTTCTTTTTTTTTCTCCAACAATTACCTTTTAGTTTTTTTTTTAATCCTCCTTTCATTTAAAGTTAAAAGTATTGAATGTTAAAAGTTAAAATAATTTTTTGAATGCATTTGAAAATTATTTTATCAGTTAATATTTATTAAAATAACATCTATAATAATTGCCTTTGATCAAAATTGAAAATTGATGATACGTTCACTTTGGTAATTTCCAATCATTTAAAAAAATGACTATACAGTATCTTTAACGATTTCAGTGATTCAAACAGCAATTTAAAAACTTCCAGGATGTTCATAGTTTTTCAAAGGTTCTTCAGTCCTAGAATGAATATATTTATATGAACCTGAGAATCGAACACATATTTAAAATATTTGATGTTTCAGGTCACAAAATATAAAATAGAGAAAAGATTTTATTTTTCAGATACGTTTATTATAATTTTGTCTTGAGAAATTCAGTTAACTTTATGTCCTAGGAGTATATAATACACCACTAGATTGAACTATCATAAAACTTTATAACCCAATTTTATCTTATTCTTTCAGACAAGAGTATAAACTCATACAAATTTATTTACGGTCATTAGGTTATTAGGCCTTTTTCGCATGTATCAAAACCTCTAAAGTAAATAAATAACGAAACAAATTTTATAAACAAATGCTATAAGCGATGATATTAAGTGGTGAATTATATTAGTCATGATGTTCAATGATGAGGATTTGACACTCGATATTATTTGTACATTCTATAAACAAATGCATAGTTTAGACATTTGTAGACAGAAAGTAATATTTTTTTATCATTGCTTTCAAACGATATAACTGGAAATGTTTTGTGATGTTATAGAAGAATAAGGTTCCAAATTATACTTGTCAATAATTTTAATAATTCCAGGATCCATCTGAAACATCATGAAACATTTTCAGTGATATCATTTGAAGAAAGTAATATAAAAATCACTTTCTGTCTACAAATGGCTAAACTATGCATTTCTTTATAAAATAAACAAATAATATGGAACAAGAAGTCTTCACCACTAAGCATCATCACTTATACAATTTTAAGACGACCAGAAAGAAAAAATTACTTTTCGTCTATAAATGGACAAACTATGCATTTGTTTATAAAATAAACAAATCAAATGACGATTATTCATAACTACACACAACCTCTTATGTAATTTGAAGGCGTTAAGAGTGAACAAAAATTACGTTCTGCCCATAAATTGCCAAACTATGCACTTGTTTATAAAATTTTATTTATAAAATGAACAAGCAATATCAAATGACAAGTCTGCATCACTAAGAATCACTACTTATATAATTTAAAGACGATCGGAAAGAAAAACGGTTACTTTCTATCTATAAATCGTCAAACTATGCATTTGTTTATGAAATTTGTTTATAAAATGAACAAAGAATATCAAATGACCAATCTTTGTCACTAAATATTACCACTTATATAATATAAAGGTACTAAGAAAGAAAAAGGAAAACTGTCTGCCAATAAATGCCTAAACTATGCATTTGTTTATATAATTTGTTAATAAAATAAACAAATTATACCACACAACACATTTTCATGATCAAATATGATCTCGTCGATAGAATAAAGCAATTTTAACTCACAAATATACTTCGCAAGCAAAATTTAGATACTTCGACATTCATTTTCATCGAGAATGGGAAATTAAGTCATTTATTCAAAGGTTAAAAATAATCATTAAAAAATGCATCATTTTCGTTCTTTCTTGATTTGTATAAAAAATAGAAAATTCAGCCCACTGTGGCGTGGGACTGCAAAGAACCTGAAATGATTTCAAAAAGTAGTTATTTGATTAATTCCAGTGATTTATCTGAAAGAAACGTGAATCCAAGTTCAAGTCAATCGAACTCAAATTGAGTGTACTTGAATAATAGCTAATTCATTTATTTTTAAATTCTTTTATTATCAATGAGTAATTAATTTTTGGAACTTTCCGGATAAAAAATAACATATATACTTAATTTTCTTTAGTCTATAAGGATACAAATATTTCATTGAGACTGAGAATCGAACAAATATTTTCTATACTAAGTTTTTCAGTTCATAAATATATAGTATTGAGGCGTTCAATATAGGTAACGCTTTTTCTGAAAAATTGACCCCCCCCCCCCC